>JAQZBX010001835.1:0-10646 GCA_029593785.1 Cabassous unicinctus | reverse complement strand
TCACATTATAAAGTAGTACAAAAAATATAATTCTTCTTTAACTAAATATATGTATATACACATAAACACACACAGAGAGAAACAAGATTAGAAAGACACAGTTATCATAATGCTAACAGTGGCTATTTCTAAAAGTAGAAATATTAAAAAAAAATTTGCCTCTAGGTTTTTCTACAATGTATATATAAAACTTAAGTAATTTTTTTTTTCTTTAAAAAGTTATCCTATCACACCTGGAAACATGGAAGACTTCCTTAAAGTAGGATACACAGGAAAATGACAGATAAAATGAAAATAGAAAAGTAATCTCTCAGAGGAATCTGAAATTCAGACTGGAATGCATGTGAATTGATAATGCAGCTGTTTGTGGTTGAAGGCAGAGTAGAGCTAGGACCCAGCAACAAGTACTAAACACTAGGGGCTCAGATTTTAATACCCACACAGGGACAGAAGGAAAAACTTTAGGTTGCCTGGTGAACTCAAAACAAAAAGTATAATATACTTGAGAAAAGAGCCTCATTCATGCAAAGGGTTAGCCCCTCAAGAACCTGGGGTAACAGAAGAGTCTGAAAGAGATTATGAAATAAGTATGTTTAAAATTATTAAAGAGATTCAAAAAGTAAGAATAGAGACTATGAGGAAAGAACAAGGCACTATGATAAAAGAAAAGGAAGATACAAAATGAGCAAATAACAGTTATAGTAATTAAAAATTGTTACTGAAATAAAACACAATACATAAATTATTTCCCCCTAAAAAGTTTAATAGATTAAGTAGCAAATTAAGTGCCATTGAAGAGATTATTAGAGACCCACAAGACAGCACTGAGAAAATTAACTAGAAAGGGTCCAGAGAGATAAAGAAAATTTGGAAAATATGAAAAAATAGGCCAAGAGATATGATGGGTTAAAAAAAAAAAGGTCCAACATATGTACTTAAAGAGGAAGGAGAGAATACAGATGATGGGCTGGAAGCAATAATTTAAGAGAATGTGCTTAGATTCAGGTTTGTGGGAAGATGGCAGAGTAGGAAGTTCCAGGAATCAGTTTCTCTACCAGAACAGCAATTTAACAAGCAGGAGCTGCCTGGATCAACTACATCAAAACTCTAGAATCCGAAAGAACACTCTGCAACATCCAGTGAAGAACAGGAGGAAGAGGCTGGTAAATTACAGTTAAAAAAACAACAGTAAATTGCTCTTTCCACACAACAGTTACCAGCACCCATCCTCTATTCTCACAGAAGAAAGCAGTGGGGTCTGGCCCCTGGTGTATCTTGCTGGTGCCAGAAAGGGACACAAAAATCCATTTCCCCAACATCTGCAGTCAGAATGGGTGAATCGATGATCATGGCTTTTAACCAGCTACTTTGGACTGCTGGGAGCCCAGGTCTGAGGCCAGTCTTTGTTCCAACCCACCCTAGATGGAGGCAGGGGAGGAGATGTAAAGACAGTATACTCTGTCATGTCTGTGGAGGATAGTTGAAGGGCTGCACAGGCTGGGCAGGTCAAGAAAAAGCAGTTTTGGGGAACCATGGAAGAAGATCTGGGCACCATTCCTGGCCCTTACCTCATCCCCTCTCCCCAAGGAGATGGCCAGACTCCCTTTCTGGGTCCTGGGCCTTGTTCCAGTTGGGAAAGACTGACTTGGGAAACTCCTCACTAGCATGCCCCTCTCAGAATTTGCCCTCCAGGCAAAATCAGTTTGAGATAATGAAAGCAGTGTAAGAAACAATTGAGGTGAATGGCCTGGGGAAGAAGCTTACCTACTTTAAGTCTGGCAGTGTCTGACAGTGTAACACCCAAGAGAGAGATCTGTTTCCTGGGAAGTAGAGGGGCATTCAAACTCCTGTAAACAGGGGAAATCCTAAGGCTACTGGAAAGCACAAGCCCAGGAAAAGCACAGGCCCAGAAGAGACAGGGAGGATGTACACTTTGCAGTTGACTTGGGTGGACCTTTTTTTTTTTTTTTAAGGTTGGGCTAAATTATTAAGAGCCTCCCCCTCACCACCTTCACAGTCTAGGTCACTTTTTCCACTTTTTCCACTTGTGTATCTTCTGGGCCAGTCTCAAGAAGATAGTGGGGAGCGGGGGTGGAGGTGGGTGCTCAGAATGCTGCTCGATGAGCCCCAGAAGGCAGCTGTAACTGTCTTCCTCATCCTGAGTAAAGGCACCTGGCAGCTCCAGCTCCTCATACAGCACCTTCACCTGGGCCACCTTCTCAGCCTCCTCCTGCCCGTAATTCTCCTTCAGGATCTGGCTTTGTTCCAGAGAAATCTGCTGCAGACACTGAACCATCAGCCAGCTGCATTTGTTGTCCTAGATGTCAGTGCCAACCTTGCCAGTCAAACTGGGGTCCCAAAAAAGATCAAGGTAGTCATCCTGAATCTGAAAATACTCTTCCATCTCCAGCAGGATCTTCTTGGTACTGGCATCCTCCTTCTCCCCAACAATGCTCGCCATATACATGGCAGCAGCTACAGGAGGGAATAAGGAGTAAAGAGCGGTCTTGTACTTGACAATGGATTTGTACCTCTTTTCAGTGAATCTGCCAAGATCCACATTGCCCTGGGGTTCTGCGATGAGGTCCAACATCTGCCCATTCTGCCCAATCTCAGTCTGATAGGACCTCTGCAGGAATAGCTCAATCAGGTTCAGATAACGGGCTGTTTCCGGCAGTAGAGCTTCAGCAGACGGTAGAGACACGCTTCTGGCAGCATGGCATCATTAACAGCATCCAAACCCATGCCTGACTTCTGATACCAGCAGAGCTGCCCCCATCGGGTGAGGGATGAATCCATGATGTCATCTGCCACCAGGAAGAAAGCTTGGAGCAGTTCCACACACCAGTCCACAGTCAGAGCCTGCTGGAGACTATCAGCATCCTGCTTCTTTGGCTCTTCCAGCTCCTTGAACACTGCCGGCACCATCAAACCCCGGTTGTAATTTCCTCCAATGACATTGAACTCCAGGACCTCCCTGAGCTGAGCAATAGCATTCCCTGTCTCTGGGTGCCCTATCTCATCCTCAGTCAGGACCTTGAAAATCTGGGAGAAGTACTGGATGAAATTCTGATTTTCTTGGACATAAACATCAGATTTCTTGTCTCCATTCTGAGAGAGGAGTAAGTGCTCTATTCCTGGATGCTGGTTCTTCCTTGGCCAGGTAGACCTCTCGATAGGGCTGACACTAAGAAAACCTCTGACCTATCACTAGCTGATTACAAAGCAAGAAATAGACATCTCAGGGAATAAATCCCAGAGGTAACATTTTAAAATATTAAATATACAGGGGGCAAAAAAAATATTATGAAATAAAGAAAAAGGGAAATGTTGGCACATCCAAAGGAAGAGGATAAAAATCCAGGAAACATCAACAAAGAACACCAGACTGGACATACCAGACAAAGACTATAAAATATGGTCTTTAATATGCTCAAGGAAATGAAGAAAAATACAGAGAAAGAACTAAGGATATCAGGAAAACAATGGATGAACAATATGAGAATCTGAATAAAGAGATAGAAAATTTAAAAGAGAACCAAACAGAACCACCAGAGTTGAAGGCCACAATAAGTGAAATGAAAAATTCCCAGGAAGGTTTCAACAGCAGATTAGCACTGGCAGAAGAAAGAATCAGCAAATTCAAAGACAAGACAATTGGAATTAGTCAGGCTGAGGGGCAGAAAGAAAAAAAAGAATTATGGAAAGTGAAAATAGCCTAAGAGAACTCTGGGACACTATCAAACGCATCAATATATTCGTTATGTAAGTCCTAGAAGAAGACAGGAAGGGACAAAAGTAATATTCAAATAAATGACAGAAAGCTTCAATATTTAGCAAAAGATGTGTATATGCACATCCAAGAAGCCAAGAGAACACCAAACAGGATAACCCTGAAGAGGAATACACCCAATGTCATACTGATCAATCTGTCAAATGGAAAGGACAAAAGAAAGAGCTCTGAGAGCTGCACGAGAAAAGCAACGTGTTAGGCAGAAGTGAGTCTCAATTAGATTAAGGGCTGATTTCTCATCAGAAACCATGGAGACAAGAAGGCAGTTAGTATCCAAATATTTTCTCCCATTGTATGGTGGTTGTTTTATTTTCATGATAAAATCCTTTGATACACAGAAGCTTTTTTTATTTTGATGAGGTCTCATTTATCTATTTTTTTTCTTTTGTTGCTTGTGCTTTGGGAGTAAAGTCTAAGAAACCATTGTCTAACACTAGGTCTTGAAGATGCTTCCTGTTTTAGTTTGCCAAAGGGGCACTGGCACAAAGTTTCAGAAATCTGTTGGCTTTTATAATGGGGATACTACATATCTGATAAGGTGTTGATAAGTTCAGGGAGAAAGGAGAGAGAAACTGGCAGACTTGCTGTCTTGTCTGATTGCCACGTGGCAGGATACTAGGATTACCAGTAGCTGACTTTGGTGAGACAGCATCTCTGATGGTGCCTTGATTTGGACATTTCACAGCCTCGGAACTGTAGTATTTTACCCCAAAGAAATCCCCTTTATAAAAGTCAACACATTTCTTGTACTTTGCATTAGCAGCCCTGTGGCAAACTAAGATATTAGCCATCAGGAATATGCAAATAAAAACCACAGTGTGATACCATATTACACCACTAGAATAGCTACTATTTTAAGAAAAGGAAAATTACAAGTGTTAGAGAGGATGGGGAGAAACAGAAACATGCATTCATTGTGGGTGGTAATGCTAAATGGTGTAGCCACTGTGGAAGAGAGTTTGGCAGTTCCTCAGAAAGGTAAATTTAGAATTATCATATGACTCAGCATCCTATTTCTAAAAAAATGAAACCAGGGATTCAAACAGGTATTTACACATAAATGTTCATAGTGGCATTATTCACAATTGCCAAAAAAGATCGAAGCAACCCAAGTGTCCATCAACTTATGAATGGATTTTAAAAGTGTGTGTGTACACACACACACACACACACACACACACACATACAATGGAATATTATTCAGCCGTAAACAGGAATGACGTTCTGATACATGCAACAATATGGGGAACCTAGAAGACAACATGTTGAGTGAAATAAGCCAGACACAAAAGGACAAATATTGTATTATCACACTGATATGAATTAATTAGAATAAAGAAACTCATAGAGCCAGAATCTAGAATATAGGTCACCAGGGATGGGGTGGGGATAGAGAATAGGGAGTTAAGTTTTGCAGTGTACAGAGTTTTGGTAATAGATGGTGGTGATGGTCACAAAACATTTTTAGTTTAATTAACAGCATTGAATTATATATTTGAATGTGGTTAAAACTGGAAGTTTTAGGTTATAGATATATTTGTAGAATATTTTAAAAAAAAAATCCTTGGACCTGCACAACACAAACAGTGAAACCTAAGTTAAACCATGGACTATAGTTGATAATACAATTATAAAAATGTGCTTTCATCAGTTGTAACATACGTACCCCACCAATGCACGCTGTTAATAATAAAGCATTATATGGGGTTTCTGTATCTTATGCATGATTGTTGTGTAAATCCAAAGCGTCTCTAATAAAAAAAAAAATGCATAATTCTACCAAATATTGAAAGAAGAGCTAATACCAATTTTTCATAAACTCCTCCAAAAAGAGAAGGAATACTCCCCAACTTAATCTATAAGGTCATTATTCACTGGCACCAAAGTCAGAAACATAGATCACAAAAAATAGAGACTAACATCTCTTATGAATATGGTTGCAAAAATCCTCACCAAAATACTAGCAAACTAAATCTAGCAACATATAAAAAGGATTATCCATCATGACTAAATAGGATTTTCCCCAGTCAGGCAAGGTTGGTTTAACATCTGAAAATCAGTTAATGTAATAACATATCATTAAAAGATAGGATCAAAACCACATTACATCTCAATAGATGCAGAAAAGTATTTGATAAAATCCAACACTCTTTCTTAATAAAAACAGTCACAAACTAGGAATGGAATGAAACTTCCACAGCCTGATAAAGGGCATATATGACAGACACATTGCTAACCTCATGTCTAATGGTAAAAGACTGAATGTTTTCCCCTTAAGATCAGGAACAAGACAATAATTTATGCTTTTGCCACTATTTAACATTGTATATGGAGGTTCTTGCCAGGATATTAGGTAAGAAATGGAAATAAAAGGCTTCCAGATTGGAAATGAAGAAGTATAACTATCTCTAATTGCAGATGGCATGATTTTGTATGCAGAATATCCTATGGAATCCACTAAAAAACTTTTAAACATCCTAGGTTCTGTAAAGTTGCAGCATATAAGATCAACATACAAAACTTAACTGCATTCTTATATTCAGAACAATCTGAAAATGAATTTAAGAAAATACTTCAATTTACAATAGCATCAAAAAGAATAAAATTAGGAATAAATTTAACAGAAGGGCAAAACTTATATTCTGAAAACTCCAAAACACTATTGAAAGAAAATAAAAATCTAAATAAACAGAAAACTATCTCATGTTCAGGGGCCATAATATTTAATATTGTTAAGATAGTAATACTTCCCAAATTCATCTACAGATTCAATACAATCCTCATCAAAATCCCAGCTGGCTTTTTTGCAGAAATTGACAAGTTGACCCAAAATTCTTAAGAAAATGCAAGGAACCCAGAATAGCCAAATCAATCACGGAAAAGAAGAATAAAGTAGGAAGTCTTATACTTCCTGATTTCAAAACTTACTGTGACTCAACAGTAATCAAGAAAGTGTGGTACTGTCACAAGGATAGACATATAGATCAATGGAATAGAAATGAGAGTTCAGAAATGAAACCATATATTTATGGACAACTGATTTTTGACAAGGGGGCCAAGTCCATTCGATGGGAAAGAATAGTCTCTTCAACAAATGGTGCTAAGACAAATGAATAGTCACATACAAAATAATGAATTTGGACCCTTATGTCCCACCATATTAAAAAATTCACTCAAAATGGACCAAAAACCTAAAGATAAGAATGAAAACTGTAAAACTCTTAGAAGAAAATATGGAGAGTGACTTTAATGGGTATAAATGTTTTCGGGGGGATGATGAAAATATTCTAAAATTGATTGTGGTGATTGCTGCACAACTCTGTGAATATACTAAAAACCATTGAATTATACACTTTAAGTGGGTTAATAATATGGTATGAGAATTTCAATAAAGCTGGTAAATGATATAAAATGCAGAATTTCAATTTGCTTAGGCAGGTCTAAATATTGGAAAAGAGGAAAAAACTTCACCTGCAGATGGTGTGATTATGTATGTAAAAAATACCAAAGAATCTATAAACCAATCATTGGAACTAATAAAAATTTAGGAAAATTGTTGGATTCAAGAACAATGTAGAAAAATCAATATTGTTCTAAAGTGAAATATCAATGAGAAAGTAAGTTTTGAAAATGATACCATTCTCCCCAGTAACCAATTTATGGGATACCAAAGATTGGACTAATCAAAAGATTAACAATATCTACAAATAAAATTATAAAGCATCACTGAAGAACACAAAAGAAGGTCTAAATAAATGGGGGAAATATTAATATACCATGTCCATGGATGGAAAAGTGTAATATCATAAAGATGGTATTTTTCAAAAATTAGTGTATAAAACTCAAAGTAATTAAAATTAAAATTCCTAAAAGATTTTGAAAGGACTTAACTTTTTAAAATTCTTGTGGAAGAGAAAAGGGGTCAAGAACATCAAGACAATTTTGAAGAAAAATGAGGTGGAAATAGTTAACCTATCATTTATCCAAATTCAATATAAATATATATTCATTACCAAGTATGGTATTTATTGGTGCAGAGATAGGAAAATAGACCGATAGGATAGAAAAGAGGGAGCCTGGAGAGAAACCTATGTTTCTTATGGGAACTTGGTATAACAGCCACTATAATGAATAGCATTCGTGATATAAATATTATAAATTGATAGGAGAAAATGTTCATTCTACCTGAGAAAATAAGACAAATTCACTTCTCCACTCTGTATACCATTCACTGGAATACCAAAATAAATTCCAAAGTGATTCCAAATATAAATAGAAAAAAAATCAAAACTTTAGAACTTTTAGAAGAAAATACAAGAAAATATATTTATGACTTTAGAGTATGGATCAAGTTCTTATTTTTTTAAGACAATAAAACACAAACAAGATTGACAAATTTATGGCATTAAATAAAACATTTCTATATAATAAAAGATAACATATTTCCAACCACAATCTAGGAAAAGGTATTTGTAAATAACAAATACAAAAATGGAGTTGAGATATGAGGTTCTTGGGGAAAGATAATCTAATAGAAAAATATCAAAAACATACAAATGAGAAATTTACAGAAAAAGAAACCTGAATGTTAAGAACTTTAATTGTAGAGACATTTGCTCTTAGATTAAACCACCTTAAATTGTCAATATTCAACAGTTTTTTACTTAAAATTTTTTTCATATAGGTAAAACTAGCAGCAGTAAGAGAAATAAAAAATTAAAAGAAATATCATGTAAAACCCATCATATTGGCCACCAGGATTAGCAAAATTATGTGGAAATGCAAACTCATATAGTGGCACAAGGATGCATAAATTGGTACAAGCACTTTAGCAATGTCTAATAAAGTTAAAAATGTATGTATCCTAACACCAAGCAATTTCACTTCTAGGTGACCTACCTAGAGAAATTCTTACCCAAGATCAGGAGATAAGCTAAGAATATTACTACCATGTTTTTGTAATATCAAAAACTTGGAAATAATCTAATGGTTTATTCATTCTACAAATATTCACTGTGCATCCATTTTGTGCCAGTGACCATTCAATATGCATGGGATACACCGGTGAGTAAAAGTGATAAACATTCCTTTCCTTGGGGAGCTTACATGTTAGTGGAGATAAACAATAAACATAAAACATAAGTAAGATATATATTACTTATATAATAAGGGAATACCACAACTTCAAGGATACCATTCATATTTTATTCTACGCAATTGCCAATTCTGTGCAAATACCATCTTCTGAAATTGTGTAAGGCCACAGTACTGGGGTGGGGAGTGGGTGGCAAGCGGCAATTTAAAACAATAGGTCAAGGTGGGCCATATTAAGAATATGGAATGTTAGCACAAACTTAAAAGAGTTGAGGAAATTACCATCTCCAGATATTTAGAAGAAATAGCAAATGAGGCAGAAGGAACAGACTTGTAAAGATCCCAAAGAGAAGGCCAGTGAGGCTGGAATGAAGTGAGCAAGAAGGAGAGTATTAGATTAAAACGAAGGGGGGGAATAGATCCTGTAGAATCTTGTGGACCATTTTATGGAATTGGGCTCTTACTCCGAATTAAATTAGTAGCTCTTTCAGGGATTTAAACAGAGGAGGAATGTGATCTGACTGTATTTTCATCTATTTTCTTTGTAGGTTACCATGGGGTTAAAATTTAACATCCTGTATATATATAACAATCATATTTGTTTTGATACCAACTTAACTTCAATAGCATACACATGCACAGTTCCTATACTTCTCTGTCCCCTCACTTTTTTCTATATTACAAATTATGTCTTTGTAAATTGTATATCCAAAACCACAGATTTATTTTTACATTTTATGTATTTTTATTTTAGCACCTGTAAGAAGAAAGAAGTGGAGGTACATACCAAATAATAATAATAATAATACAATAGTACTGGCATTTATAATTTCCCAAATGGTTACCTTTACCACAGGTCTTAATTTCTTATAGAACTTTGAAACTGTCTAGTGTCCATTCTTTTCAGTCTGAAGAACTCACTTCAGCATTGCTTGTAGAGAAGGTCTAGTGGTGTATGTTTGCTTTAAACTAACCAATCCTCGACTCCCACGAGAAATCTACTAAGCCCATGGGTCCCTCTCGCTCTGCTTGTATGCTCCCCACCCAGTAGTTGAGCCACCCCAGTCAATGCTTCTATCGACCCCTTATGGCACTCCTCTTTCTCTAGGACCTGTGAATAATAAACTATCTTCTCTTATGCATTATTTTCTCAGTTTCCCATTGTATCACACCTCGTCTCCACTGAGACCCAATTTAAAATCAAACTTAACTTGAAACAATACGTCTGAAGCTGAGAACAGAGGTCTGGGCTAGAATTGTCAGCATACAGATAGCATTTAAATCCATGAGACTGTATAGACCACTCAAGGGATCAATGTAGTTAGAGAAGGGTTTCAAAGATTGAGTCTTGGGCACTCCAATGTTAGAAGGTTAAGGCAATGAGTAGAAGCCAGCAAGGGAGACTGAAGAGCAGTTAGTGAGTCAGGGAGAAGACCAAGAGTGTGAGGTCTGGAAAAAGTACATCAAGGAGTAGGGAATGGCCACCTGCATCAAATGCTGCTGACAGGTTGAGTAAGAAGAGGACAGAGGGTTAAATATTGGCTGGACTAAACAATATAAAGTGTTGGAGAAGATGCTGAGAGTCAGAGCATAAAGGGTTAAGCATTTGAAAAGCATGCCTGCTGGAGAAGAAACGATAAGCGAATGTCTCCAAGGTCTCTGTGTACTGCAGACGTCAGTAGGAGGAAGCAGAGCGGGATGAACCCACCACTAAGAAGTTACTGTATAAATTCCTAAGAAAAACTATCTAGTAATACAG
>JAQZBX010001834.1:0-78048 GCA_029593785.1 Cabassous unicinctus | reverse complement strand
TGTAGACCAATGGCAGAGGCCAGTACACATCATTCTGTGCCTTGATTTTTCCCTTAAAAATAATCTTTTTAAAGATTATTCTATATCATTACATGAAAAGTTTCCATTTTTCACAGTTTCTTAGTAGAATATTATGACAAATTATTGGGCACCCAAGTTATTATCTAATAAGCCAATTATTAGATAATTTTTAACATGTGTTGTGACAGAGGTTGTCCAGAGAGCACTGAGAAATGCTCTTAATTCATATTCAAGATAGAGTTTGGAATCAGGTAAGGACTTTCAGAGGAAGTAACATACCAGACTTGGTGATACTGAAGATTGTTGAAGGATGAAAGTAGTGAAAATTAGCTTGTAGAGAGGAAGAAAATACATAAAGAAGGGCCTTATACTGGATGTTAAGGAGAGTGCATGCCGAATTTTTGTCTATCTTTTCCATTTATGTTGATTAGTCATTATCCTGACTTGTCACAGCTGGAATGTGTTATTCTCTCCCCTCCGCCTATTTTTTTTTCTTAGAGAGTTATTGCAAGCATTTTTAATATAATAAGTACAAACGAAAATTAAATTATAATAGTTTGGTACTTCCTAAAGAAGTTGAAAATAGATTTGCCAAGTGACCTGGCAATACCACTATTGGGTATACACCCAGAAGAACTGAGAGCGGTGACACAATCAGACATCTGCGCACCGATGTTCATAGCAACATTATTCACCATTGCCAAAAGTTGGAAACAACCCAGGTGTCCATCAACTGATGAATGGATAAACGAGTTGTTGTGTATATACACAATGGAGTATTTTGCAGCAGTAAGAAGAAATAAAGTCATGAAGCATGTGACAACATGGATGAACCTGGAGGACATTATGTTGAGTGAAGTAAGCCAGACACAAAGGACAAATATTGTATGATTATGCTATTATGGACTAAATATATTGTGTAAACTCATGAATAATGATTAAATATAGGTCACCAGAAAATAGAATGAGGGTAGAGAATGGAAAACTGAGGGTTTATCTGTTCAGAATTGGTTAAAAGATTGTTTGTAAATCTTTGAAAATGAATGGAAATGGTGAAAGTACATCATGCTGTTTGTGACTAGCAGAGCTAGTCACATTACTAGAAGGAAAGCTAAAAAATGTAACATGGGTCTGTATAACACAGTGAAACCTCATGTAAAATATGAATATGGGTGATATTGATTATATAAGACTTTTTTACAAAATATAAATACAAAAATACTAGAAAGAAGGAAACAGAATGGCAGGGGGAGCATAGAGAGAATGAGAGGTGATGAATTTTGTTTGTTTGGTAGCTGGCTTTTGTTTATTATTATTATTATTATTATTATTATTACTGGAATAATGAAAATGCTCTAAAAATGATTGAAGTAATGAATGCACAACTATGTGATTATACTGAATATCATTGATTGTACACTTTGGATGGATTTATGCTTTATTAATATGTATCAAAAATATATTTGTTTAAAAAAAGAAAAAATATAATAAGGTATCTTTGTTTTACGCTTTAAAAAATTCAATATATATATACAGGTTTGAAAATTCACAGGTTACAGAAAATAATGAGGCAAAAAGTAAAATCTTTCATCCTTAACATCTGTCCCTCTCCCTAAAGGCAAAAGTTTTTTGTACTTTCTTTTTTCCCCCTACAAGCTCTTTCTTATACATCTTTTTACACCTGTTTTAAAGTGTAAGGAATCTTATGTTTTGGTGTTAAGTGAAGATTCCAGTCATGAGGGTTATTCTCTGGAGTGTCCTTTGTGAGAGGTGGGGAAGGAAATTTCATTTGTGTGTGGTTCCTTGGTGCCTCAGAGTAGTGTGGGGAGACAATTTGGTCCTCATAGCAAGCTCACCCGAAATTAGACACTGGGCAAGCTAGGGCATGGGAGTTCCTTATCTCTTAAGCCATGAAGCAGATGGGAAGATATGTACCCACTGGAAGAGGAAACTGGGGGGTGTACTGGTACCCAAGAAGAGTCATGCTTGTGATTTGGGCCAGGAGGACATTTTAAGTGGCCCATTGATTCATTGCTATTTTCCATGAATCCAGCTCTTTCTTTGCACCTGCTGCCACAGTCTTAGGTCCTCTTTAGCATTCACAATGTTGTCATGAAGTTCTTTCTGTATTACTGCATAGCTTCTCTTGTCATCATCATTATTTCTTTTCTGATTAAAAATACTTAGTGGTTAGATCTTTGTCACGAGTCTTCATTTTTTTGAGATCCTCCCATTTGGAGTTGCTTTTTCAGCGTCCCCTTCCTGTTTTTTGTTGGTGTGCAGGGTTCCAGTTGGATCCCACACCCCTGCCTACACCCCTGCAGGCATGCCAAGGTGGGTGGACCTGCTGGGAGCCTACTTGCTTGCGGAGTGGCTTGTCTCCTGGAAAAGAACACATCCTAAGGAAAGGCAGCTTTGAGGCACAAGAATGAGCCTCAAGTGACAGTGTCTAAGAGTGGTGTTTGTCACTCTCACTTGTCTAGTCCCTTGTCCAGTCACGTGGGACCCAGTGCCCCTGGGCTGAGCTGCCTCAGGCCCTCAGCTGTAGAGTCATGACATTTGGAACAGCTGCTTTCATTAAAAACTCCAGAAGACATGGGACCAGAAGCAATAACATTCCCCTTCACAGGTGTCCATGTGATATAGTATGATGGTAAAATGGGGAGCTGAGCCTGCTCCCTGACTTCTACAAGGGCAGATCATGAGTTTGCCGGACAACGCAGCACTGCCTTGGCCTCTTGCTCATCAGCATGGTGGTACCCATGGAAGTGGGAGAACCTGCAGATGTGGCAGTGTTTTATGGAAATGGCAGTATCTATATGACAGTGTCCTGGCTGTGGGCATCAGACAGAATGGCAAGATGTGACCTCACAGCTTCTTCACAGACAGTGGGCATTGCTGAAGGAAGCCAGTGGGGGAAGAAATAGCAGATATCTGCAGGGAGAATGAGGCTTGTTGGTGAACATGTGCACCAGCCTCTGGGGATGCTCAGAAATATCCCAGAGAGACTTTAGGGTGGTCCTCGTCAGCAGATGGAAGTGGAACCCAAATGATAGAATTCACCTTTATGCTACCTCATTTGTAGCTCCAGAAAAGGCTTGGCATAGAAAAACATGACACTTGGGTTCCAACAGGAAACAAATGGCACACTCAGATCAGGATAATGTGAGGAGGGCTTGATGGACTATTCACTCAAGAATAGGCATGGTTCAGGGAACCCACATGGATAATCCAACACCCTTGGGGCTGGTAACTGTTGAACTTCCCTGGGCTGAAGGGACAAGAGGAAGGAAAGGATACCAGTCCTGGGGAAAGAGAGAGCTGTGCAGATAAGGCTGCTTTGCAAGGACCCTTCAGCAGAGGGACAGTCAGACCAGGGAACCCTTTCAAGGAGGGAGCAGAAGGAATAAAGACACTGACTTCACTCTCTTTCTTCCACCTCTTGCCTGGGCTCCCCTTCCTGCAACCAGGAGCCCAGGACACAGGGGCCCCTTTCTGTGGTCTATGCAGGTCAGCTTCTAGACAGGTAGCAGGGTGAAAAATGATAGAGAATTGACCCAGAACGGCGGAGAAATGCTGGCTGGCCCACACAGGTTATACTGGAATACTGAAACTAATTGGATCTGTCCTCCCTTTGGAAGGGTATTGTTAGTGTTACATTATGTTTATAGTTTCTCTTTGTTCAGGAGATTCTCAAGCAGAGGCAGTAATGGAATGCCCTGGGGGGTCATTTGGAAGTGGAGTGGCGGTGCTTTCTCATTTCTTTGGCTGTCTCAATGAATGTGGGACACAATTGACATGCAATGGGCAGAAGCCAGGAATGCTATGTGTTTTGTAACACTAAGGAAGAGTCCTAAATAATGAGGAGGACTCCTGTCCAAAATGCTGATAGCACCTTTTTGAAAGTCCTGGAGTGCATCTCTGTTGTAAGAGTTAAGAGAGGGCTGAGGGCAGGATAGGCTCAGCCAGGTGAGGGCAGCAAGAGCAGCTGTGGCTAGAACTGGGGAATCACGAAGAAAGCTGGTTGCTCCTAAAGGTAAGAGCTGTAGGATGCTTATAGCTCCATAGGCAGCTGGGAGAGGGCCAGGATGGGAGCTAGTCTGTACTTTAAAAGGCACAATTTATGGAGGAACCTTTTCAGAGATCAGGAGATGGGGCAGGGATACTCTGAAGTAGCCGGGAAAAGTTGCATGGGTTTAATAAACAAGTCCAGAAGCAGGCCAGCAGATGCCTGCGAACACCTGTGTGGGTTTGCAGGAGAGGCAGATGCCAGAACTCCAAGGTCAAATCCAGGGTAAGGAATGTTGGGCTTTAGATTCAGATGGCACCGGTGTGGATGGATGTTGACATGGGCTTGGACAGGGACACCAGCTGTTCTGGATTGGGCCAATTTCCCAGAAAAATCCATGTGGGGCTGTCTCCCTCCTCTGCTCACTTCTTTGTAGAATATTCAGAGTCCACATTCCTCAAACAGTGCCTTTAAGTGGCCCTTTTCTGGATCTGGCACTTGCTTTGTTACCGCAAACCTTGAACTGTGTTCTGATCTTTTAGAAAGATGTTCCTGCCAGTTCTTGCTGTTGTCCAAAGCTTCTGTAGGGGGATGGAGCCCTGAAGCTTCTTACTCTGCCATCTTTACTGACCCTGCTCTCATTCCCCTCCACCTATTTTCAACAGCTCAATTCAGATTCCTCTATGTCTACCTGATACTTTAGACCAGTGACACACAAAATGTGTAACACAGAGCAGTGTCAATCTTCAAACTGTTTATTAACAGTGACAACAAAAGTCCCCAAACTGAGAGTATGAATGTAGAAATTTTATAGCAATTTCATTAAGTAAAATTTTATATCTAAAAAAATCAAATAAAGAGTTGTACTCATTTTCCCTGTTTACTTAAAAGTTTTCTAGTAATTCGTTGTATTGTATTTTTCCAAAATACAATTTTATAAATGTAATTTGTATTTACTGCGATATTTTTTCAAATATCTGTGGTGGATTGGAAATGAAACACACACACATACATCTGGTCCTTCAACACAGTTAGTGTGATAGTCACTGCTGTTGACTGTGCTGAAACTCTTGCTCTTACGAATCCTTATTTCCCTTATTCTTTCCTTGTCTTGTTGCCTTTCTTCTGTGCTCCTTTATCACCTCCTATTATATTCCCTCCCTGATAGTTACTACATTTTATTGTGATTACTTTGTGTGTCTTCTCTTTTAGATTTTGGACCCACGATAGCAATAACAATGTCTGTCATGTTTAATGTTTTATTTCCCATGTCTTGACTGTTGCTCAATAGTAGATGCTCAATAAATAATTTAAGGAATAAATGAATATCAGAATGTTAAATACCAGGGTATGTGAAATCATATGTGAGGAAGAGATGTGCCAAGATATGATTGCACAGAGGTTAATAATCATCTATACACTCACCTAAACCCTGGAGAAAGATGCCAGAAACACCTGTTTGCTTTATAGAGAATAGGTACATACTGCATAAGATTAGTTAGTTCTGTTGTCTCTATTTCTGCAAAAACCAAAACAAGTGGAAAGCTTATCACTTGACAATATTATGACTGTGATTTGTTGTGGCTTATAAGATTTGCTGACACTTTTATTAATTCCAATAAAATAGTATTCATGCTGATGCATAAGCATTACAAGTGCCTATACACAAAAGTGGAATTAATTTAGAATTATTGTGCTAGCTAATCTAAAGGGAAATAAGTCCATATTCAAATACAGAAAAATTTTGAAATAGATCACCATCTCTTCACCCTGCGTACATACTTACAATTTCTATAGTCAAAGAAATTTTACAGTTTACTCTGCCTAGCATCAAGAAAAGTCCGTTACCCAAGATATTTTGAGAAACATGTCAGGAATCATTCTTTATTTTTAAGGACCCAAAACAAAAGCCACAAAATAAGACCAAGTAAATCCCTAAATTCTGAGGTTTCATTTATGGCTATTTTTATACAAGCATCACAAATTCTATAATGATTTAAAGTATCAAACATTTGTAGTAAAAATGGAATCTAGTAATTCTCAGTTTGTATTAAATTATTTTATTTTGAATCCTATAGTAATAGCCAAGTGAAATGAACTCAATTTTGTGTTCCTTCAGCACTTTGATCATTCTCCTGTTTTATCTTATATTACTAGTAATAATATAGTTATGCAATTACCTGTTTACATTTCTTATTTATGTATTAGATCTGTACATTTCAGTTTCAAATCCAAGATTTGAACAAATGGACCTATTTTCTTTTCTCTCTCAAAACCTGTCAAAAAAGGATTCATTTCTATGGATTCAAATATCATTCCAAAAAGAAAGATTTCAAAATGTCTATATCCACTCTTAACTTTTCTCCCAGACTCCAATCCTGTATTTGAAACGATCTCATTAGCATTTCCAATTGTATGAAGAGGACTTAGATACATGTAATCAACACCACTGAGACAGAAATCCCTTTTCACATACCTCTGGCAAGTGACAAACCAACCTGTATTTAAAACTAGTTACAGATTTAAATATATATTTAAGTAAACTTTTAATTTTAGAATAATTTCAGATTTACAGAAAAGTTGCAAATTTAGTACAAAGAATTCCAGTTACCCCACCCAATTTCCCTACTCTTGATGTCATATTACTATGATAAATTAGTCAAAACAGTGAACCAATATTGATATATTATTGTTAAATAAAGCCCATACTCTATTTAAACTTAATTAATTTTCCCTATTACCATTTTTCTGTTCCAAGGTCCCAGCTAGGATGTTCCATTTGATTTAGTTATGTTCTCCTTAGATTCCTCTGAGCTGTGACAATATCTCAGACTTTCCTTGTTGAGACTATGTTCTTGAAAGTTTTGAGGAGTACTGCTCAAACATGTTGTAAAACAGTCTTCAGGTGGGATTTGTCTAATGTTCTCATGGTTACACAGGAGATGTGTTTTTTGGGAGGAAAAACCACAGAGACGAAGTGCTATTCTCAGCATATCAGATCAAGGGTACATGTTCTGATCATGACCTACTGCTGATGATGTTAACCTTAATTGCCTAAGATAGTGTTTGCCAGATTTATTCACAGTAAAATTACTTGTTTTTCTTGCTTTCTATGCTATACTCTTTGGAAATAAGTCACTACGGTGTGTTGCACTTCCTTGAGGGGGAACAATATATACAAATAATTTGGAGTTCTTCTGCAAAGGGGATCTGTCTATTCTCCACCATTTATTTATTTATTGAAACATTTATTCATATCAGTATAGACTCATGGATATTTATTTTGTACTTAGAGATATAATCCAATACCACGTTATATATTTTGTTGTTGAAATTTTTCCAGGTTTGACCATGGGAGCTCTTTCAGTTTGCTCGTGTGTTGACATATTCCCATCATTTTCTTTTTGCAAACTTCCTTCATTTCTAGCATTAAAAATACAAATATACAAGATTTATCTTCTATATTTCCCGCCTCTTTCCTAGATTCAGCCATTTCTTCAAGGAGCCTTGGTTCCTTTTATTGGAGAATGATATTAGAAATGAAGATCTGTGTGCTCGCTGTGCTAATTGCTATTTCTAAGCCCTCTCAGCAGACAAGATAGGAAATACATATGTAGCAGTTAGAGATTATTTTATGAATCTCAAAAAGAGAAAGGTTATGTTTGTAAACTAATCTATTCCTTTGGGAAATACCAACAATAGGCAACATAAGTGTTCACTCTTTCTGCTGTAAAGTTCTATGGGTTTTGACAAATGGATGGTACCAGGCACCTGCCACTACACTGCCATACAGAATAGTTTCACTATGTTAAAAATGCCCTGGACTTCATCTAGTCAATTCTCCACCCCTCCTGTGGTAACCACTGATCTGTTTTACTTCTCTATACTTTTGCTTTTTCCAGAAAGTGAAATAAATGGAATCAAATAGTACATAGTCGCCTAAGACTGGCTTCTTTCACTTAACAATGTGTGTTAAACATTTATCCATGTTGTTGCATGGATTTATACCTCATTGATTTTGATCACTGAAGACTATTCTACAGTATGGATGTACCCCAGTTTATCTATGCATCTATTGGAGGATTTCTGGATATCTTTCAGTTTTTGGTGATTATGACTAAAGTAATTATAAACATTTGTTTCCTGATTTTTGTGTGGGTGTAAGTTTCCATATCACTTGGTAAATACCTAGGGGTATTACTGTTAGGTTGTATGGTAAGTCTATGTGTAACTTTTTAAGAAACTGCCCAACTGTCTTTCAAAATGACTGTACTATTTTGCATTCTCACAAGAAATAAATGAGAGTTCTTGTTCCTCCACATTCTTGCTTATAGTTGGTTTTGCCAGAAATATTTTGGATTTTAAATATTTTAATAGGCATGTAGTGGTATGCCACTCTAATTTACATTTCCCTAATAACAAATAAAGTTAAGCATATTTTCATATGCTTACTTGCCATATGTGTATCTTCTTTGGTGTAATTCTATTCAGATCATCTGCCATTTTTAAATTGGATTTTTTTCTTATTGTTGAATTTTAAGAGTTCTTTGCATAGTATGGATGCAAGTCCTTTTTCAAATGTTTGATTTGCAATATTTTCTCCTAGCTTGTGATTTGTCTTTTCATTCTCTTTGATGTTATAGCTAAAACTCTTACCACCAAACTCAAGATCACAATGTCACATATATTTTCTCCTGTTTTCTCTTGAAGTTTCATACTTTTCATTTTATAATTTGTTTATTATCCATTTTGATTTAATTAAAAAAAAATGAGGTGTGGGTTGAGGGTTTTTGTTTATTTTTCATATGGATGTCTGCTTCTGCACCTTTGTCAAAAATCATTTGGACATATTTGTGTGAGTTTATTTCTAGGCTTTCAATTCTGTGCCATTGTCCTATGTATTTAATCTTTTGTTAATAAAGGCTATCTGGATTTCTGTAGCTTTATAGTAAGTCTTAAAATTAGGTAATATAAGCCCTCCAACTATGTGCTTTTTCAGAACTACATTGGCTATTCCAGTAGCGTTTTCATATAAATTTTAGAATCAGTTTGCAAATACCTACAAAAATGCTTGTGGCATTTGGATTGGGAATTCATTGAAAATAAGTATTAAATAAGGAAAATTTGACATCTTAACAGTTTTGTTTCTTCCAGTCCATGAATGTGGATTGTCTATTTAATCCTTTTTAAATTCTTAACCTGTGTTTTACAGATTTCCTCATAAATATTCCATATATATTAATTAGATTTATAGCTAATTACTTCATTTTTGGGGTGCTATGATAAAGATAGATAGATAGATAGATAGATAGATAGATAGACAGATATTTTATTCCAACTGTTCATCACTGGTCTGTAGGAAAGCAATTGCATTTTGTATATTGACCTCATATCTTGTGACCTTGCTAAATTTACTTATTAGTTCCAGTAGCCTTTCTCATATTCTTTTGGATTTTCTATATAGATAAGCATGTTTTTTTGAATAGGATCAGTTTTACTTTTACCCCTCCAATATGTATGCCTCTTCTTTTTCTTGCTTTATTACACTTTCCAGGTTATCCAGTAAAATGACGAATAATAGTGTAAGTGCTGAAATTCTTGCCTTGTTCTTGGCATTAGGAGAAAAGTGTTCAGTCTTTCAATATTAAGACTGAACATAGAAATAGTTTTTTTGTAGACGTATTTTATTTGATGAAGGGAGTTCCTTTTTATTCCTAGTTTGCTGCGGTTTTATCAGTAATAATGCTGAATTTTGAAAAAAATGTGTTTTTTTTTTCTCTATTGATGTGGGTCGAATTGTGTACCCAGTTTGGACTTGTTGTTGGCCTTGGCCTGCATTCAGGTGGGTATGGACCCGTTGGAAATACGATCTCTTCAAATGCTACTTCAGTTACTGTGTGGCCCAACTAAAGGTTAGGCGTTAACCTGGATTATTGGAATCCTTTACAAGCAGAAAGAAAGTCCAACTAAATTCGGAGGAGAAACCAGGAGAGTTTCTCATGTGCATTGCCATGTGACAAAAGAAGCCAGGACCAAGGATCGCCAGTACCAGAATGCCACAGTCCTCAAGAAGAAAGCACTACCTTGCTGACTCCTCGATTTTGGACTTTATCTAGGCTCAAAACCTTGAGCCAATAAATTCCCATTGTTTAAGCCAAACCATTTATGGTATTTGTTTTAGCAGCCAGGAAACTAAAACATGCATCTATTATGATGATCAAATATCTTTTCTTATTTTGTTGATTAATATGGTGAGTTACAATGGTTGATTTCAAATGTTGAATGAGTCTTGTATTCTGGGACAAAGCACACTTGATCATAGCTTTTATTCATTGCTTGCTTATAACTGCTAATATTTTTGAGGATTATTGTATCTATATTCATTAGGGACATTGGTATGTAGTTTTCTTTCCTTATAATGCCTTTGTCTGACTTGGGAATTAGGGTAATTCTGATCTGATAAAATGAGTTAGGAAGTGTTTCCTCCTCTTCAACATTCTGAACGAGATTGTGCAAAGATTAAATAAGGTCTTTACTAGATATTTCGTAGAATATGCCAGAGAAAATTTCTGAGTCTAGAGTTTACTTTGATGAAAAGTTTTATACTATGAAATCCATTTATTTAAGAGATATAGGGGTATTCAGGTTATTTATATCTTCTTAAGTGAGTTTTAGTAGTTTGTGGCTTTCAAGGATTGGGCCATCCTTATTGGTTGTTGAGTTTAAGGCCATAGTGTTATTTATACTAACACCTTATTTTTCTTTTAATGTGGTGGAATCTGTAGTGATATCCCCTTTCTCATCCCTTATATTGTTAATTTGCATATTCTGTTTTTTTACTTGTCTTTATCCAGCTATTTAGAGCTTTATCAGTTGAATCAATCTTTTCAAAGATCAACTTTCTTGTTTTTCTTTTTTCAACTCTTTCATCTCTATTTACTAATTATTCTCCACCTCCTATTATCCTGACATTTAGCTTACTCTTCTCTCTAATTTCTTAAGATTGAAGTTTAGATGATTGATTTGAGAACTTCTTATATTTTCATTTAATGCTATGATTTTCCCTCCAATCCATCTTACTTGCATTGTACACATTTTGATATGTTGCATATTTCTTCTTATTCAGTTCAAAATATTATTTTCTCTTCTGACCAAGGAGTCATTTAGCAGTGTGTTGCTTAGTTTTTAAATATTTGAGAATTGTCTAGATCTTTTTCTATTAGTAACTTCTACTTTAATTCCATTATGATCAGAAAAAATACTTTGTGTGATTTCTGTTTCCCTCTTTCATTCGGGCTCCTTGAGAGAAACTTTCTTCCCCAAGGGAATTCAGACTCTCTCCCCAGTACACATTCAATCTCTATCAGGTCACCAGTAACATAATCAGTATCTGGCTAAATCATGATGCCAGTAAGCCAGTAATGTTTTCTTATCACTCCTAGCAGATACCTTTCTCAGATTTGGGGACAGGTGATTTCTCTAAGCCCTCATCACTATGAACAAAGCCAAAAATTTTTTCTGAATTTATATTTTGAAGATTTTCTCTGTCTTATTAGTTTCACTGAAAATATTTTTTTTTCTCTTTTCATTCTTACATCACTTTGTATTGTTCGCAGGAAAATCAGGTAAGATTCAGAATTAAATTGCCTCCATATTTCTATAAACTTGATTTTTCAATGACATAAAGAAATACATTTTAGCACATCATTACACAAAATATTTTTCTATAATCTCTGAAATATTACTTTTATAGCTTCATTTATATCCACACTCATTGTTATGTTTCCTTCATGATTTTATTTTTTCTTTATTGGCCTCACAAGAGCTTCAACTGTATTATTGCTTGTCTTAAAATGTGATACTTTCAATAAGCTAGTCAAGCTTCTTGTTAATGACTAGCATATTTATTAAAATATTTTGCATCACAGACTATCTATGACTGTAGTAATTCAGAAACATATTTGGAATAGATTCTAGTTTATCTGTTTATAAAATGTTCAATGTCTATAAAGCAGGTTTATTTCTCCTCCACTGCTCTGATTGAGAGTAGATAATTAAAAAGTCAAAATACTCAAGAATATATAATCTCTTTGTATATTTCTTTCTCTTGGTTCAAAATATTTCCTGATTCTCATGCCATGGTGTAAGCTCTTTTATTGAGTTAAATGTAATTTTGCTGGCTGAATTCCCTTTTCTTTGAAACTCTTTGTGGGTATGTATCCTTGTAGCTATGAGAGGGTTTTAAAATTATTTTTCTCTTTATAATTCCTAGGTTACACTTTGTTCCCCTCATTTTTAGAATTGGTGGGAAAAAAATACAATCTGTCATTGTACCATCATCTTTTACACTTTCCTTTAGCACCTGATCATAAGCCATTTCAAATATTCTTTGATTTTGTGATTTACACTTTAGTGTTTTAATTTAAAAAATGCCTTAGTTTCAGAAAAATCTGGTTATGATTAATGTTGTCACTTTTCTTATACAAAGCTATTTTAGCTTAACCTTTACAGATATTACAGTAATAAAAACTATTTATTGATTTTTAAAATTATTGTGTCCTGTCATGTTAGTAAACATTTCATCTTGATATTTAACTCTGGCATTTTCATGGTCCAAGTTATGTATCTTTTTGCAGCAACATTTATACTTTCTAATTTCCATATTTCACATAAAATCCCAAATTTCATTAAATGCCAGCTTTAAAGACTAAACTATGAAAGAAAATCAGAGTTTGAAAAATCGTCACCTGTCCTCTGTACTGATTGTTGCTTGGTCACACCTGGACTTAAAAGTAGAAATATATTTCATTGCTCATTATGAAGTCAAATTGTAGGAAAAAGGATTATAGTAAGATGGCAATGTCTACATGCTAAATAAAAGTGAAAAATGAGAAAAAAATTAGAGATAGGTTTGACTAGATATGAGTGATGAGGAAAAATAATCTAAAATAATCATTTTAGTTTAGGTAATTTAAAAATACCATTAAAATATAGAAATTGTGAGGTGATGACAGTTTTAGACAAGCTGATTCTGATAAAATCATTTACCCTATAGTCTGGTAAAAAATAGTATTAGGGAGAAAAGAAAGTCTTCAAATACTTGAAGGACTATTACATCAAACAGACCTTAAACATTTTCTACCAAAATGGTAAAAATTAAAGAAGAAAATTTTGATAATGTAAGGCACAGTTTCTAAGAGTCCTAAATTGAGGCTGTCTAGCAAAGAAATAGACTCTCTTCAAAAACTCTGTGGACTTCCAGTTTCAGCTCTGACATTTAGGGAGTTTGAAAGTCTCTACTCATCAGTACATTACGAGATGGACAAATTGAGAATCAACATTTGGATTCATCAGAAAACTAAAAGAACAGGACAAATTGCTATTCTAAAAGCTGGACAAGCAGGTACATACAGAGAGATACAGCTCCTGAGATTTGCTGACCTAGAGCAGAAGCAATGGAAGCTAATATGAGGTTTAAATAGGAATTTTAATGAATTTCTAAAAGCTGAGAGAAGACCAGCATGTGATTGAGAAGTACCAGGGCACTACAGTCAAAAGGAAATCTCTATATTTTTGCAGGCTTTTCTCCAGGAACTCCACCAGATTCTCACAGGAAGTGTCTGAGAAAGCTCTCCATGTGGACCAGGCATGGGGCAGGGAAGAACAGCCACCCTGAAACCCTCCTTGACACTTCTCACTAACAAAGATCCTATTTTCAGAGGAAATTTTGAAACACTACCCTCCTCCAACTTGCTCCTGCTTTTCCATCTCACCTAAGCAAAAGAAAAACAAAAATTAAATAAAAGCTATAGTCAATAGGGTTTGAGGGCTTTGAGGAAACAGACTGGGAATGCTTAGCCAGAGAAGAAACTAGGAGAAAAGAAGGAAAAAGCTTTATCCTTGGAGGAGGGACAAAAACACTTTTGGAAGCCACAACCCTGAGATGCAGGCCCACTAAATGCCTGAGACTTAATGAGAAAATTAGAGAACATCCCCTACTTCCTATATCCTACCACCACACTGAGGTCCCAGTAATAATAAAAAAGGATTATAGCTGAAAGAGATTCAAGACATAGTCTCTCTGAGGAGTAATACAATGGGAAGCCCCAAAGCCAAGAGGGGAGGATAAAACAAAATTACAAAATATTTTGACATTAAACAACACAGCTCCATAATACATAGGTCAAAGAAGAAGTTTCAAGAAAAAATTTAAAAATATTTTGAACTAAATGAAAATGTAAGTATGGCTTATCAAAATTTGTAGGATGCAGCAAAATCAGTCTTTAGAGGGAAATTTATAATATTAACTGCATATACTAGAAATGAAGAAACATATAAACCTAAACTTCTACCTTAGCATACTAGTGGAAGAAAGGAAATAGTGAAAATTCCAGTATGAATCAATAAAATTTAAAATAACCAATAGAGAATTAGATGTAGAAGGCAGGCAATGTAGATCCACTTGTCAGGCTTAAATGGATATCTTAATGAAGAAAATAAAAACAATGGAATAGATAAAAATATTTTTACAAAATATAATTCAAGAACACTATCTGGAATAAAGAAGACTTGAATTTCCATAATGAAATGCTACAATATATACTAGGAGAAATTTGTCCTAGTACAACTTTAGAACTAAAGAAACATACTTCTTTGGACAAACAGATCAAAAGATCAATATACTCACAAACAAAAGAAAATTATGTTGCTATCAGACTTCTTTATTGGAATATTCAGTGCCAGGAAACAGTGAAGTAACACCTATAATATACAAAAGTGAAAATAAATAAATAAATAAATAAATAAATAAATAAGTAAACCACCATGAATGAAGAATTTCATAAGCAACCAACTTGTCCTTCAATGAATATTGTAGACAAACTCCTTTAACTTAAAACTAGGGAAGGTTAGCAACACCTTTCTTTATAAAATGAAAATTCTTTCTTTATGTAACCAATTATGTTTATTCTTTTCACCTAAATTTAGTTATAGACAGAAGCAATTAAAACAATATGGGCACCTTTTGTTTTCCCATTTTATTTCCTGAGGGCAAAACAAAAGATATGAGCTTACATAAAGTATTTATAGCAGTTGCTCTTTACTGTTTCTCAAACATCCATCTTATGAAGAAGATCTATTTGATCAACAGTATGGATTGAACAATTTAAATTCTGAGGATTTGATATTATTAAGGACTTAGAGCTGATCAGATATTGACTAATTGTGACAACAATTTCAGAATTGTCAATCTGTGTGTGCTATTAACATTGCATATGGTTAAATCTGTCTCTTATTTTGCCTCTATCTGTGTATGTTATAACATAAGATAAAGAAAAATTACTACTTTATGCCTTGATTCATTTGACACTGCCTAAAATGTAAGTAACAAATCAGATTTGCCATGGAATGGAATGAAAAGCACAGTGGATTGCAAATTGGGTAAGATTGGGTACAATCCTATTTCTGCCATGAATAATAATAGCTTTACATTTGGTGGTTAGTCTCCTTGAAACCATTTTTCATTATTGTTTTGGTTGATTTTGTTTTGTTCTCCCTCCAATAGATATCAGAAGGACTAACTTCTTCCTGTCTATTTATCCACTCCTTTGCACTGCAGTGGTTGTGATTTGGCTCCACTTCTACTGTTCTCCCACACTTCTAAGGCTCAATTGCAGAATGTAGATACTCTTTTAGCCTGTATCCTGATTGGAGTGGGAGATACGGGATTAGATCACTTCTACAGCATCTTGTAATGAGTAAAATTTTTACACTTTATGATATTCTATTATTTAAAATAGAATATTCTATTTATTAATATGATTAATTAATATTAATATTAATTAATATTATTAATTAATATTAATAATATATGTTCCCCCTATTTTACTGTCAATAAATATTCCTCTACTGTTCCAAAAAGAATTTACTTTTTCAGGTTTTGCTTATCATCCACCATTATTTTTTTTTCCATGTCTTTTCCAATTCCTTGATGACTTTACTCATATATACTCTGAGGAGAGGAAGAAAATCCTATGGTGAGAATATGGAAAACTGTAAAAAAGATTGGAAATTTTATAGTATGATTTTATTTTCAAAGATTTTGTGAGTTTACCTGAAAATGAGGGACGTAAACTAGTATTTTTGGACAACACAATGTACCAGGTCCAGAATGGCATGCTTTATAGTTAGTTAATCCTTACAATCACCCTAAAGATAATGACTAATATTTTGTTTTTACTGATGAGTGAACTAAACTACTTTTCTGAGATATAAAAGAATGAGATATAGAAGAATGGACTAGGATTTGAATATGTGTGCATGACTCTAAAGACCATGTTATTTCTCCTGACCTCTACTACTTTCTGCAAAAGTGTGAAAAACTCTTTTAATATAATGGTAACATGGTTCTAAAATACAACCTTTACAGTTTACCTATTAGCTATTTTGGTGTGGTAGCACTCCAGAGTAACTTACCAAATTTTTGAAAACTTGTGAAATTAAAACATTGGTTAAGAATGAGTTAGATATCAGAATCACATGAACAAATAATGCACATAGAACATTTTTGGTCCATCTGTATTCAGATTAATTGATAATTGACATCTATGCCTACTGAAATAAAAATATATCATCTATATTTTGGTTACTATATGTGTTATATTTGTTTTAATAAACTGCAGTTTAATGATTAAACAAAAACAGATTCTATAGTATATCTCAGTGTTAGAAGTAGTATTTTATACTTATTATCTGTGAAAAAGCTATTAAAATATAAGGAGTGACTTTTTTTTCTCTATACTCAGAAGTCTAAAAGGGATATTCTGTGTTACTTAGTTCCTAGGACCTTATTAGAGTTGCCATTGATTAAGGTGGAGAGAAGAATAAAAAGAAACCCAGAGAGGGTAGTTGGCTTTATGTAAGAAATTATAAAGAAATAGCCACAGAAATTGTTAAAATGGAAGTCAGGAGGGGATTTTGAGCATGGTTACAATAGGAAGATAATTAGGATTCTGTATATTGGAAAGGCCTGAGAAGAAATGCTTACCATGGAGTATATCACTAAGGGGAAATCTTAATCAGTTCTATGTCAGAGTATATTTCTATTTTCTCTCATCACATACTCTGCTTCTTCAATTGATGTTCATTAAAGAAATGCATTTCATCCCAAGATTTGGTTGAATTAAATTATTTATTTTGGATTTGCCCCCATGCCTTAAGATTTAAGGTAGGCTCAAAAAGGCCCAGTTTGGTGTGTGGGGATGTACATTTTTATAAATACAAATGAAGTAGAATTATCTTGTTATGTTTATTTTATGAAAAGTGAAGGAATATTTCTCACAAGTTTAATGTTTTGGTTGTTTCCCAAGCATTAAGAATTTTAACTCAGGTTTAAAAAGTATGTGTTAGATTTGACCAACTTTGGTTAATATATTGAAGTTTCCATTTCCTTTTCATTTTTAAACCACAGATTCTTATTCAGAATGTATGGCAAGGTCTCTGAGTTGATTCCCATGTCTTTTTGTCTTCTGCCAAAGGGAATATTCAAGTTCACATGAAAGAGATTTAATTTCTGAATCCAATGGTTTGAGTCTTTGAGATAAAACTCATGAGCATCAAACAGTCTGTTCCCTGGAATTTGTGTGGAGTATCAAATGATTGCTGACATTCTATTTTCCTAAGTTTAAGAAGCAAAGGAGAATAATTCTTCCAAGTCACTGGTGAATTATCCATGCCCCGTGGTATAACGTTAAAGGCATTTTGAAGAGCCAATTCCACTCAGCACCATTCTTTAGGGTGCCCTAGAGGCTTGAACAGAATATCAAGTAAAATGAGCCCAGAATATTTGAGTAGATTTAATAAAGCATTATAGGAGGACATACTACCTCTTATAAGATGGTTGTGAAAGAATAGTCATTTTGGGGGAAAAATTAAGAGATCAACATCAAACAAAACAGAAGGTGAAAGAGACAAAGAAAGAAAGAAAATAAAGTAATTATGGAATATGCTTATGTTTATGAGATATTCAGAATGTTAAGTTGTCAATTTTCCAGTTTCTTTCTATGTTTCAATCAATCTAAACTGACAGCCTTAAGAAAAATAAATGGTACACTGAAGAAAGAGAACATTAACAGAAAAGTTAGAGTTCATATCAACTATATTAACACAACTTCTTTGCTGGCTCTCCTTCACCACCACTCTTACCCCTATCATAAATACTCAGGCTCTGTAGCACTAATTTCTGCCTTGCTATAGCTTGCATTCTCTTGGATGTTGGTGATTATGCAATACAAATTTAGACAGTTTCAATACATACCTGTTATTAACACCAGCATCCAAGTTCATAAATTCCTCAGGCACACAGTATTAAGGCTTGTGAAAGGGGTTTAGATTTAATTTTATTTAAAAAAATACATGGCAAGAACAATGCTTTACATTTAGCAAGTCATTTTCATTTTTCTTCTGGAGACACAGGAAGACTGTATTTACCAGCCAGCCTTACAGTTAGATTGGGCTAGTGTGACTGTGCTCTGGCCAATGGGATGTGAGGCAGAGGAACTTATACTCCACTCCTGGGCCTAGGAAACCCTGCAAGCTACCATCCACACTTTCTCTCTCTCATTCTTGTGGTCTGAATCAAAGGCTAACAATATGACAGAGATACACTTTTGAAGGGGGTGGGGGGGGTGCTCAGGCAAGCCACTAACTCATATTGGACTGTGATGGGAATGAAACATGAACTTTTATTGTACTAAGACACTAAGATTATTGGATTGTTTGTAAGAGTAGCTAATGAGTGTTACTCGGACTAGAACCGAACTCTGTTTATGAGGAAGTTCAGAAAGCTGGAAGTTTTAGGCTCTGTTTTATCCCCAAAGCAGTATTCTACTAATTTAGAACTATGCAGACCTGGGAGGTGACTGCACCCTTTGCTCTCCCCCCACTTTACAATTTTTCCACTTTGGTGAAATGAGTATTTGCATTGTCATTTTACAGGTAGAGAAAAGTAAGGAGGCCCAAGTGGCTCATAATTACTTAGCAAGTCAAGGAACAGATGAGCCTTGACAAGGTCTGATGTTTTCTATGATTTATCTTTGGTTTGTGCTAAGTGTCTTCACCAAGAGTCTTTGGAACTCATCTTTTGCTTTCAGAGATCAAAGTTGACAGGCCCAACTTCCATTCTTTCATAGGTGAGGAGTGTTTATTCTTCAATCATACATTTAATACCTCTTTTTATCCTATTTTAAAATTCTAACTTATCTGCAGATTCAACTCTTAAATGACTACAAACATTTAGGATGCCAGCCCCAATATTATTTAGTGAGACATGACTTTGTAATTAAAATAGGTATGGTAATCATATGTTATTCTGTTAGCAGTATTTGAACCATCGCAGTTAAACTTACATCAGTGTTTTCTTTGCAAATTGCTAAGCTTCAATTTTATAAATCATCATTTATTTTTCCCACCTTTGGCTGACTTGCAAAAAGCAAATAATAATTCCTTATCATCATTGTGAAAAAACAACAACAACATTTTTTTTTAACCAAACTGCCCTTAATCTGAAGCTGGATAGAAGCTATTACTGACTGCTAAGATTTAAAAGGCATCATTTTTTACCTGGGGAAAAAGAAAAGCAATCCTTATTTAATTGCTTTTAATATCTTAACTGAGTTTGAAAGCATTACAGTTAAATCACAGTCAATGGCAATTCTGAAAATGAAATCACGAAGTCAGGGCTCTGCCACTTTTCAAAAACCTTTGCCTAGTATTTTTCCCATGGTTGTATTAGACTACACATTTAGTATTTTGCAGATTAACTATTGTTCTAACATTGAACACTTCCCTTTGGAAATATGTGAACAGGCTTAGAAAAGATAAAACCTAAACCAAATAACGCAGTGTGAATTTTGGTTTCGCTAGACTTTGAGAAGAAATAGTAATTTTCATTTTAATCAAATTAAATCCCTACCCCACCAAATCATTTACTTCAATCTGACCTCTTTTAAAATGAAATTGAATTGTTAGCCTCATTACCTTGAATAAGAATGTTGGTTCAAATATGATTCCCACATTAATCAAAGAGTAAAAGCATTTCATTTTAATATCCTTGACTCTTGACTATTTCACCTAGGACTAGAAAAGAATATATACTGAGAAAGATGCAGAATGGAAAGAAAAGGCAATGGGGATTATTTTGGAAAATAATATTTTGGGGGTTAGAAGGGATATAGGAATCTGTTTCCAAGCCCAGGGGTCATAAGCCCCACTAACTAAAATGTATTACAATTTATTTCATTTCAAAGCCTTTGATTTCAAAAGTCTCTGACCACAGAACATATTTTTGTTGGAAGGAGGGGAGAGAATCTGGGGACGAATCTTTTACTTTTTCTTATTTTACAATCTTAAACCTCATAACTTTTTTTGTCCTTTGATATAAGTTACCTTTAGATCATTTAGATCCTTTCTTTCATTTGGCTATGGTTTTTCAGGATTATTGTTTTAGTGTGAACTACATTGTCATTTGCTGAGTCATTGGTCTTTAGAAATCCTGTTAGCCCTCTAAATGTGGATTTTCTACTAGAGAAGAATGTAACCACCTTAAGTTTGTGAAATACTGTGGTGGTTTCAAACTGTTTGTACCCCAAAAAATCATATTTTAATGTTAATCCATTCCTGTGGGTATAAACCAATTGTAAGTAGGGCCTTTTGATTAGGTTACTTCAGTTAAGCATGTCTCAGGGTGGATCTTATTCCTCTTAGTAGACTACTTTATAAGGGAATGAGATTCAAAGAGAAAAAAGCCATGGAAGCAAGAAGTTGAAAGCAACAAAAATCTGGAAGAGAAAGGAGAGACGAGCAGATGCTGCCATGAGCATTGCCTTGTGACAGACAAGTCGAGGATCACTGGCAGCCATAAGCATTGCTGATGATGCCTTGATTTGAACATTTTTCTCAGCCTTAAAACTGTAAGCTTGTAAGCTAATGAATTCCCATTACTAAAAGGCAACCTAGTTTATAGTATCTGCTTTTGGCAGCTTAGCAGAATAAAACAGATTTTGCTACCAGTAGAATGGGGTGCTGCAAATACAAATATCAGAAATGTTAAAAAAAGGCTTTGGAATTGGGTTATGAGTAGACCCTGGAAGAATTGTGAGATGTTTGATATAAAAGGCATAGATTGTTTTGAAGAGGTTGTTGGTAGAAATAATGATGCTAAAGGTACTTCCTATGAGGCCTTAGACAGAAGTGATAACTGTGTCACTGCAAACTGCAAGAAAGGTGATCCTTGTTTCAACGTGGCAGAAAATTTGGCAAAATTGATTCCTGGTGTCAGATAGAAGGCAGAATCTGAAAGTGATAGGCTTGGATATTTAGCTGAGGAGATTTCCAAACTAAAAGTGGAAAGTGCAGCCTCATTTCTCTTTGCAGCTTATAGTAAAATGCAAGAAGAAAGGGGTAAGCTGAGAACTGAATTCCTGTATACAGAGAAACCAGAAATTGATGGTTTGGAAAATCTGGAGCTTCTGGAAAATAAATCCCCAGAGAATAGTACTCCATGAGAGAGTTTAACTAAATACGGAACCAGTCAGCCCTTTAAGTGCAAGTCAGGATTGGAAGTACAGTTATCCAGGAAGGATCCTGGAAGTCCTACTGTCTGATTGTTTGGACCCCTGTGTGCTGCATGCAAAACTGACATTTTTTCCCTCAATATCTGTATGAATGGAACCACTGCCAGCCTGGATTAAAGGGACAGAACAGGGAGAGATTGAAAGAAAAATGACTTCAAAGACATAATCATGGAAGCAGAGGTCAGTACTGAAGACATCTTCTTGGGCCAAGAGAGCAAGCCCACCCATGTGTGTGTGGAAAGGGTGACTCTGCCCAAGCACTTGGAGCATGTAGACTTTTGCTCCATTGTGTTACTACACTAATTTTCTCATATGCCTAGAGGATTTCACAGAGTCTGGTCACTACCCTGATGCTTAGCAGGGGTGGAGCTATGGAGCACAGAGAAACAAAGCCCACAGCATGAGGCTGCCTGTGTGACCCGGACCATAGTTAAAAAGTAACAAGCCTCCCAAGAGAAAAAGAACATATAGATGGTATCATAGACTGTAATTTTCTCCAAGCTGTACACTTCCTTTCTACAATCACATAACCAGACCCCATTTATGTGCTTCATGGGAGCCTACTAGAAACTCTGTTATGAAATGTCTTTGTTCTGAGCCCTTTATATTGCCCTTCATTTTCCCACCTCTTTGCAGAGTGCTACTTTCATTTTACAGCCTGCCACCACCAGAGACCCTCTCCTGGCCATAAGTCCCAATAAAACTTGTTTGACTCTATGCAAAGCACATTCTTTGGTCTTGTGGCTGCCCTGACCCACACCCTCCAGGAGCTGGGTTGGAACAATTGGCAAGCCACCAGCCAGGAGACCGAAGGATTCCTGGCAGTAGCAGGCATGAGCTCAGGGAAAGAAGAATCCACAGGGGAAATCCCAAATTGGCCTATATCATCCATGTGGGGTGGGGTGTCTCCTCTCCTGGACTAGTGGGGACCTCTAAGAGAATATGGGGACACCCTAATACTCAGCAGGTAGCAGAGCAGCTGCATTTAAATAAGAAAAATGGAGACTGCCAGATAGTGGCAGTTTTAGCATGGCCCCTGTTAGGACCCTTGCAAGTGGTTACTGAGGTAGAGGAAGTGGCAAAGGCCTCTGTGCACCATTGAGAAGAAGAGTTAAAGTTAGAAAGGAATATGCACCTATCACAGTGCAGATTGAAAGAATCAGAAATAGCCTTCAAAGAGATCTTTTAAATATAATACTATTTTACAGCTAAACTTATTTTTTAAGAGAATGAAAATTGTAAGTAGTGTTAGCAAGTGGTGTTTTTGTGCTTAACTCTCTATTTGTGTCTGCCTATTTGCTCAGTGTATATCTTCATACAGTGGAATGGTAATAACAAAAATAAATAATCACTATATAAATATATAGATATAGATATAGATATAGATATAGATATTCCAGAACCTCTAGTCAGTATGCTTTTAAAGTTATTAACATTTTGAAAAAAGAAGATTTCTTGCATAAACTATAATTGTTTCAATTTTATTAGGCTTAGGTGTAATCTCCCTAAGTTTAGAGTATACTAATAAAGCAAACTAACATTATATGTATTAAATCTTTAAGATCATGAAAATTGTAAGTTCATGTTGAATGAAATATAGGTCTGTCCTAAAGTGAAATACTAGTTTTCACAGAACAGAATGAGGAATGTAAGACAAGACTTAAATGGATAAAAGTAAATTTCATTGGTTGCTAATTATAATTTAATAAGATTATTTAAAGGTAAAATTATCTTATATAGAAAGCTTGCAAAAACATTTTATAAACTGAAATATATAAATAGCTAATTCCAAGAAGCCATTATTAATTAGAAACTTAAACTGATATTTATAACAAAAAGTAACTTCATAACAGTGAAATCTGTCAGAGACCACCTCAATTTGCATATTAAAGTTATAGTAGGGGAAAGAGAATCTTAATTACATTGGGAATCTTAGGTTTTCATAAAATAAAAGGGAAAATAGTTTTTTCCTATACTGCTGAAATAAAATACCTGTTAATTAGTGTAATCATGGTAAAGGTGTAAAAGTAAAAAGTAAAGTACTAAAAATAGTTAAGTTCATTTAATATGTTATAAAAATATTTTATGAAATATTTTAAAAGTGTATAATATTTAAAATATTTTAAAAGTGTATAAAATTAAAAAAAAAAGTGTTCAGTATTGTCAAAGTCTCTTGTGCATTCAAACCAGGCCCCCAGTGCCCTGCATGGTGCCTCTCCATTTGAGTTATTGGCTAGGTCAGTCACTACGATCCCTAAAACAATAAAAGTATCTACCACATCTCTGGACATGCTCCTGAAGTGAATGGAAAGGACATTGCTGTTTTGGACTCCTGCAGCAGCTGGTGAAGGCTTGATATGGCCAGATTTAATTACCTCCAGACTGGCTGTTTCATAGTGCCAAAGGGTGCTGTGCACTAATTTAAAGAAACACTGGAGCTTCCCTTAAGGGCCAATAGTGCTGCAGCATGCTAGCTGTGTGAGACATACCAAGTGGAGCAATAAGTATCAGAGTAATGTGAGTAGAACTTAAACAAACACAGCACAATTGGCATTATGACCTGCTCACATGGAGAGACAACATGTATAATATTGAAAACTGGGAGTTTAAATCTATTAACTGCAACTCAAAGCAAAACTTACAGTATTAAGTTCTGTACCTATATACTTGATGAATATGATATCTCTTCCACTATAAATCATATTTGGAAGAATATTAAACTTGTTAAAATTTTCATAAACTTAATTCATTTTCTAATTTCATTTCTTCCAGAATCAGTGCCATCAAGAACAAGGTATTAGTCACGTGGGGATTTCATCCACTTCCAAACATGGTGCTGGATCTGCCTTCCCTCAACCTCAATAGAATAGCCACAGAGTTTCACACCTTGTCAGACAGGGGCTACTGCCCCTGACAAGCAGGAAGCAGCTACAGAAGAATGATGTTCACCCTTCAACTCCCCCTTAATAAAGGTGTAAACTCTCTTGAGGCAGGTTAGTATAGGAAATGGAAGGCAGCTGGTCAGAATAAAGCCTGCCAAAGACCCTAGTCACAAGGTGCAGTTTGAAAGTCCTAGGCTCAAAAGAAGTCCTGGATAACTCCAAACAGAAAGACCTCTCCATTGGTTCCCTGAAAGCTGACAGGTAGAAGTAAAAAGGAAACCAATCAAGACAGCAAATAGCTGGGGCCCTATGTGTGTCTATGTAAACTTGATCTGCCCCTTATTATTTCCCATAAATATCTTTCTTTTCACCTGTGGCACCCTATCCAATACCTTTACAGTGGGCTTCAGCAGGAACCCATGCCCACAATCAGACTCAATGTTGTGTTTGTACAGACTTGCCATTCTTGAGTGTTATAAGCCTTCTTTGAACTGTCACTCCTGCAAATTGAACAGCGTGGAACACCTTGTTGGCATAGCGGAGTACAACCCATCAACAACTTTGGAAGGAGAACTTTTCCATCTTATAATGACTCATTAATGTTCAATGCTGTGTACATATTCTTGATAATTCCCTTTCTTGGCCCTGATGACATGTCTTTCCAGGCCTACTACCTTTTGGTGAAGAGCTCTTATTATTCTGCTGTTATCCTGTTGCTGTAGAATATAGATATAATGTATGGTCCTATGATCAACTTAGGCTGCTACATGGAGGTATATTGTGGGAGCCCAGAGAAACAAAGCCTGTAGAACATAGCTGCCTGTGTGACCTGGACCCTAGTTAAAAATTAACAAGCCTCCCCAGAGAAAAGGAACATACAGATGGTATTGTAGACTGTAATTTTCTCCAGACTGCTCATTTCCTTCCTACAGTCACATCACCAGACCCCATTTATGTGCTTCATGTAACCCTAGCAAAAACTGTTATGAAATGTCTTTGTTCTGAGACCATTTACATTGCCCCTCATTTTTCTGCCTCTTTGCAGAGCGCTACTTTCATTTTCCAGACTGCCACCACCAGAGACCCTCTCCTGTCCTTTAGTCCCAATAAAGCTTATGTCTGACTCTGTGCCAAGTGCATTCTTTGGTCCCATGGCTTCCCCAACCTGTGTTATCCAGGAGCTGGGTTGAAATGGCCTAGAGTCTGGCCACCACCCAGATGCTTGATGAAGGTAGAGCTGAGAGTCTGGCCATCATCTCAGTGCTTGAAGATGTTGGAGTATTCATCCCAGTGTTTGGGGAGAATATGACATTGTTCAAGCCCTTCGAAATGATGGGGCTCCTGCTCCATCAGGCCTGCAGGACAAGGCATAATTCTGTAGATGACTCTCAGACCTTGAAATCTAATGGAGTACACCCTGCATGACTTTGGGATCATTTGGGATCTGTGAACCTTGTTTTACTTCCAATTTCTCCCTATGGGAATGGGAATGTTTATCCTATGACTGCCCCTCCATTGAATACTGGACATAAATAGCTTGTTCTCTAGGTTTCACAGGTCCACAGCTGGAGGGCTATTGTGCCCCAGAACTGACCACACCTATAATCAATTTTGATAAGAATTTTTACTTAGTATTCTTACTGAAATAATTGAATGTTTTCAGGATATTGTGATGGAATGAATGTGTACTGCATACGGAAAGAAGATGTCTTTTTGGGGTCCAGAGAGTGGAGTGTGGTGGTTTAAAACTGTGTATACCCCCAGTAAATTATGTACTTAAACCTAATCTTTTCCTGTGGGTGTAAACCTATTGTAACTAGGGCCTTTTGCTTAGGGTTACTTCAGTTTAGGAGTGGCCCAGGGTGGGTTTTAATCCTCTTACTGGAGTCCTTTATAAGAGAATGAGATTCAAAGAGAAATAAAACTACAGGAGCAAGAATCTGAAAGCAATAAAACCCAGAAGAGAAGGGAGAGATGAGCAGATGCTGCCATGAGCCTTGCCTTGTGACAGAGGTGTCCAGGATCACTGGCAGCCAATCTTTGGGGAGAAAGCATTGCCTGATGATGCCTTGATTTGGACATTTTTCTCAGCTTTGAAACTGTAAGTTTGTAAGTTAATAAATTCCCACTGTTAAAAGCTAACCCATTTTATGGTATCTGCTTTCAGCAACTTAGCAAACTAAAACAAGTACATTAGCTTAGTTTGCTGTATTAAGGCTGATACTCTCTGTTTTGAACCACAGCACTCCTCTTTACTAATGAATTATTTTTCATACTTAGTCTTTGCTCAAAGACATTTAATGGTATGAACCTCAGACTTTCTCAAAGAAGTCCATTTATATTTTTAACATTATGGTATACTTTATATACAGTAAAATGCATATTTCTTAAGTGTTCAGAGTATTTGGTTTTGACAATCATACAGACCCATGTAACCATTACCCAAAAGAGATACAGAACATTTCCATCACCCTAGAAAGTTTGCTCATACTACTTTCTATGCAATCCCTCTCTCCCAGAGGCAGCAGCTTTATGAATTCACCTTAGTCAATTTTATCTCTTCTAGAACTTCATGTCAATGTAATTCCAGCTTCTGTCACTCAGTGTAGCATTCCATTATGAATGTGCCAAAAAATTTTTTATCTGTTCACCTGTTGATAGATATTTGATCTAGTTCCTTTTTTATTTTGGTTATTATAAATAAGCCTGCTATGAACATTCTTGTAAAGGTCTTTTTACAGACATTTGGTTTGTTTTTTTTTTTTTTTGTAATTACTTAGGAGTGTGATTACTGGATCATAGAGTATTTTTGTGTTTAACTTTATAAGAAACTACAAACAGTTCCCCAATACGGTTGCACCATTTTACACTCTCACCAGCAATGCCTGGGGGTTCTAGTTTCTCCTCTCCACATTTGGTTATAACAATCATTTTTATTTTAGTCATTTTTGCATGTAGAAATGCTATCACACTGATGTTTTAATTTGAATTTCCATGATTCTAAATTTTTAGTTCATTTTAGTATACTTAATGATCTTTAAAATATGAGAGAGAGAGACAGAATGAAATGTCTACTCACATTTTTGCTCAACCTAATGCATTGTTGGTCTTTCATTTTTGATTTGTAAGTCCATTTACATTTTATTTAAAAATCTCAATGCTCATCTTTGAGAGACCTCAGTGAATATGTTAGTAATATACAGCACTTTTATATTTTATATAATTTTAATGATTTTGTTGTATTTATTCTTCATTTTATGTGATGAAAATATACTTTCCCATCCATCTGATGAATAAAGAAATTGAAGCAAAACATTTTATCAATATTTTCCAATCATGGGGAGACAGATGCTTATGATTAACTCAAAATTGAGTTCATTAAAATCTGATACTCATAATTTACTTCCTCAAATGAAGAATATATTCCTATCATTACCAATGATAATGGCTGAATTTGACCAATTTGTTTTTATTTAAAAAACAGCATTGGGAGATAAAACCCAAGTTCTCTTTGTTATTTTGTAAAGAGAGTATAGAGTAATTCAGGCATGGCTTGGTTCTTGGTTCCAGGGGAATTCTGAGTAACAGATTTGATCTCTCCTGCACTGATCTCTTGAAGCCCAGGTCCCTTTCTTGGAACTTCCCTAAAACACAGGAGGAATCATTGCTCTTTAGCCATTCTGTTCGGTATGAAACTTGGCAGTAATTCTCTTCAGCCTTAAAGAAATGACATATAGCATGAAAATCTAATTGACTGGTTTGGGGCATCAGTCCTAGATCATCATTATCTTCACCTTCTAGATGTAGAATTCCCATGGCAATTTTTCCTTGTATATATTCAATGAAACACTTGAGCTTCCTTAAATGCACCAAAATGTGCTTAACACTGGCCTCTAGCTATTATTGATCTTTAACAGATACTTTTCCATATGTATTTATTGAAAATCTATTATATTCACAGGACGCTGTGAACAGTGGTCAACCTGGCACATCATTTAGCACAGTACTATATGTATATAAAAACACATACACATACACACATACATGTTTAAACTGAAACTCAGTAATTGCAAGTTTTGGAAAAATGGCAGCCTAGAAACCCTGAATATCCTTCAGTACAGCCTCATAAAAATGCTGGTTAAAGAAAATAATACTTTAAATGCATTTCTGGACTTACAGGAAATAAAAGAAAAATCAGAAACCAGGAGGAAATGGTATTCATAGCAGACAGTTCAAGAGACATTGTATCTGCTGTCACAAAGGTGAATATAACTGTGTTGGTAATTAGAGGCTTAGCAAGTATAAATATTCACTCTCAGGGATAGGAGACAAAGCCAGCATATGTAGAATGTGGGGAACAAGAACTGAAATTCCACATGAAGCCCAAGGGGGGCACACTTGTGAAGAAAGGACTAGGAAAAATTTATTCTACTAGCACAGGATTGATAAAGAAGCTTGACTTCCTGTTTTCATCTCTCTGGATTGTGGTAAGGGAGAGGAGGAAGGGGAGAGGGGAGAAAAATCTTCTTTTAAAATTATTCTAAACAACTGGTCTCTACCTCATATGAAGTTTGCATATGGCCTGGAATCCTCTAAGGAAAGAAATGTAAAATATTTGTCCCAAGTCTATGAAAATCCTTATGCTTGAACACTTATCAATCTAAGTGTTCCCTCTGTATTTACCTTTACTTCCTGTCTCTCAGTAGCATTGGATGGGCCTTTTTTTCTTCTCTAACCTTCACCAAAGAAGATGAAAAAATTTGAAGACAGGAATGATCTAAGTACGAGACTAGATGGAAGGCGGCATTGTTACAGACAAGTTTGTTTTTCTCCATAGAGGGAAGAGATAAAACTGAGCATGAGAAGAGAGGAGGCATAGTGGCAACTAAAAGAGAACAAAGAGGAAGAATAAGGGGGGAAAATATTTCTGATATTGCAGAAGGTCCAGGAAGAAAAATACAACTATGTTGCCAGGTCATCAGTGAAGGACCGCATACTTTTCAAAAATTCTCAAATTTTGTAGAGTCCCTTGAAAGGGGTAGAGGGATTGAGCTCTTGGTATGTGGATGGAGTCATAACATTACCCCTAGAACAAGATGGATCTGAACTGAAGCAGTGGGTGATTTCCCTACGAATGGGAGAAACAATAAACCTACACTAACTGTTATAGAGGGAAGACAAACTTTAACTAGGACAGATAGTCCCTTAATTTAGGCACAAAGGTTCTAAAAACAAAACAAAATTAAAAGAAAACAAAATTAAAAGGCCCACTAAATGCACTAAAGAATTAGATTTTAGAAAAAAACATGAAACCATAAATAAACTAGAACCTTCACTAATGGTAAGAAATATTGTCAGTATAACTATTAAAAGCATTGCAGCAAATTGGAAACTGAGTTGGGAATATTTTTAATTTGGGTTTGTGGCATATGGTCAGGATTGTTTTTAACCATTTCATACCTAGCTAAGCAATCACTTGCTCTCCTCGTGGAGGAACAGCTCCCAAGAATGCTCTTGACACCCAGTATGCTTGCTCATATGGTTTCATGACAAAAAAGTACAGGGCCAGAGGTAGTAAGTTTAAAGATACAATGATATTCTATGGCACCTGCCTAGAAATATGTGGACTGAGAAATGGAAACAAAGTTTGAAACCTATGAAGCTAGAAAGTAGTCTGTAGAAAATTCTTGCAATGATCAACTGTGTAAAATTGAAAGCAGAAGATTCATATCCCCTTGAGCCAATCACTATGGACAGTCTCTCTACAAGAAAATACTTGATTATACAATGTATAACTATATCAGACTTCTCTCCTATTTTTGTTGAAAGAAATGTGAAATGGAATTAGCACTTTTTATGTTTATAGAGCACAAACTAGTAACAGTACTACAAGCATTGAGTACACCTACATGTAAAGTAGCATACTTTATGCATCACTACGTGCGCATTGCACCTTAGCACATTGGATGCATTTCATCCTAATGAAGTCTATAATTACCTGATGAAATGGTGTGTGAAAATGTCACTAACACAGGACTCTTTGCTGTGTGAGAAGTGGTTCAGGGACTAAATTCCTACACATATTCATCAGTAAGTCAAGTTATGTAGGATAAGTGGAATTTTATTACAAAATTATGTAGCTCTGCAATTTAAAAATACATTTGACTTGTTCGTGTGTATGTGTTAATTTCTGATTAATTTTATATATCAGTCATGGTGCAATCAGGGAAGCAGAACCACTATGCATATTATGGAATATGAAATTTATTATAGCAATTAGAACTTGCATAAATGTTAAAGATGCTGGAGAAGTAAAAGTCCTAAAAGGGAAATTAAAGGATCAGAAAAAAAAATCACCCACCAGTCCTGGTACAGACGACCAAATCTGAAAATGAAGTGTGTAGAGTTTCTGTAGTGGGATTCTGAAATAGACTGGTATAGAGGTCAGCGGAAGTCTGTTGGCTCTGTGTGGCTTTATGAAAGTGAGTGTCAATAGTACTATAGTACCACTCTGACATCCCTGAAGTACAGTGGTGAAGGGAAGTCCTCCCAGTGGATGGAACTTCATAGAGTGCCCTGGTTTTTCATTTTACATGAAAGCAGAGAAGGCCAGAAGTGTGAGTCTATATTGATTCATGGAGTGTAGCCAAAGATTGGCTGAATGGTCAATGACTTGGAAGGAACACAATTGGAAAATTGGTGACAAGTGTAAGGAAGTGGTATGTGGATACCTCTCTGGATGTGAATTCCATGTGAATATTTACCAAAGAGTGCCATAAGCATAGTAAGATTTTAATAATCAAGTGGATAGGATGGCCTGTTCCACAGACCCTTTCCCACAGTCACTTCTGTGATTACCAAATGGGCTCATGAATAAAGTGGCCATGGTGTTAGGGATGGAGGTTATGCATGGGCTCAACAACATAGACTTGCACTCACCAAGATTGACCTGGCTACAGCCACTGCTAAGTACCCAATCTGCCAGCAGCACATAGCAACAGTGAGCCCCTGAGGAATGGTGATATTTCAGGGTCACACTGTTGCTATGTGCTACCCAGTGGTAAGTTGATTACATTGGACTGCTTCCATCATGTTTAATTTTTGATGAACTTATCTGACAAAAATTTTAAATGTTGTACAAGAAATATTTTAGAGAAAATATTAAAATAATTCAATCTTTCATATACTGTCTCCATATAATGTAGAGACATCTGTAAATCAAGCCTGAGGTTTTTTGTTTATTTCTCAGTCAACTGATTGTATGGAACTTTCCATGAGTCAAAAATTTGGGCTGAGAGAGGGAAGGTAATGTAGCAGGGTTAGAGGTCATGGGCTAGCTCAGCTCTAAGTTCACAAGGAAATGTCAGGAAGTAGAGTTGGGGTCACTATTAGTCAATAGAGACCATCATCATAAAGGAGAGCTGGGCTTGGAGCAGAGAAGACTAAAGAGAAACTGGAATTTGCCTTCTTCTCTGTATCTGTATTTCACTACCACTAAACAATAAGGACTTTCAGAACATAATGACTGATGCTTCATTTCTGCCTCCCAAATTGTGTGTAACTTCATTGTTGGCCATATTTAATCCTGAACCATATAGAGTAAGTGTTACAATAACAAGGAGAGGGTTCTGAAAAGCAATATGATATATACAAGGGAGTCCCAATAAGGTTGAGTGCTGATTTCTCAACAGAAACCATGGAGGCAAGAATGCAGAGGGAAGACATATTTAAAGTGCTGAAAGCAAAAAATTGCCAACCAAGAATTCTATATTTGGTCAAACTATCTTTCAAAAATGAGGGAACAATTAGACATTCCCAGATAAACAAAAACTGAGGGAGTTCATTACCACGAAAGCTCTACAAGAGATGCTGAAGAGTATTCTGCAGTTTGAAAGGAAAGAACAATAGACAATAGAGCTAAGCTGCATAAAGAAATAAAAATCTTTGGTGAGAGTAATGACATGAGTAAATATAAATGCCAGTACTATTATATTTTTGGTTTTTAACTCCACTTTTTACTTCCAACAGGATCTAAAAGGCAAGTGCACAAAATACAATAATAAATCAGTGCTTTTGGACTTATAATGTATACACATGTAATTTGTGACAAGAACTACGTAAGGTCAGGGAAGGAAGAATATACATACATAGTCTGTGTATACTCTTAAGTTGGTATCAAAGCAAATGAAATTGTTATAGATTGAGACTGAGGAGGTTAAATTAAAGTCCAATAATAGCTACAAAGAAAATATCACAGAATACGCAAGATCATAGAGGCAGAACTAGAATACAGGTTGCCAGGGGCAGGGTGAAGGAAGAATGGGGAGACAACGCTTAACGGGTGTAGGGTTTCTGTTTGGGGATATGGGAAACTTTTAGTAATGAAAGATAGTGAGGGTACCACAATATTGTGAATGTGATTAATCCCATTGAATGGTACGCTTGAGAGTGGTAGAGATGGGAAAGCTTATGATATATATAGATATATAACATATATATATATATATTCCAACAATTAAAAACAAAAAGAAAGAACAACTAAAGACACAATGACAGTTAAATGCAATACATGGTCGTGGATGGGATCTAATAAAGGAGGAGAAAATGCTTAAATGAACATTATGGGACATATGAAAAAATTGGAATATAGACTAACTTTTATAACAATATTAAATTGTTTGAATTTGATAACTGCTCTTAAGATGGTGTAACAGTTGGGAAGTTTGATGTAATTATGAATTCCAAAAATATAATTGGATCATGCTTGTAAACTGATCTGTTAATCTGGGCATGATTAGGTTATGATTATGGTGTTGAGCCCCACCTCTTGGTGGGTGGGGAATCAAATATAAAAGGCATGGCAAGAACAGAGTTGAAGCAGTCTGTTGAGAAGCAGTTTTGATGTTGGAAAGAAGGCCCCAGGAGAAGAGAAGAAAGCTGTTTGCCTGATCGTCTACAGCTGACCTTGTGGAGGAAACAGGAGCTAAGCCTGGAGAGAAACACAGCCCTGGGAAGAGAGGAACCCCAGAAGCCTGAACCCTGGCAAACGCCGGCAGCTGTCTTGCTCTAACACGTGGCAATGGACTGTGGTGAGAGAAGAAACATAACGCTTTATGGCCTGGTATCTGTGCATTTCTACCCAAATAAATACCCTTTATAAAGACCAACCCATTTTTGGTATTTCACATTAGCACCCCTTTGGCTGACTAATACAGATGGTTATATATATGAATATCCTTGTTTGTAGAAATGTATATGGCAGTATTAAATATTCAAGGAGCATGGTATATAATCTATGCTTAAGTGTTCAAAATGGATTAATAAATACATAGGTAGGTAGGTAGGTAGATACATGGATAGATGATGAATAATTCAACAAATGTGGTAAATGTTAAAATTGATGGATCTGGGTATCTGGTGAGGTGGATAGTTAGAGGTACATTGGGGTTCTCTGTATGAGGTTTGTTTATTTTTCTGTCTGGTAATTTTGAAAGTATTTCAAAATAAAAAGTTAAAAAAATATGTGATACAACATATAAAAATATCTGAGGATGAATATGTATTAGAAAGTTCAACACAATTTAATGTCTTCTAAAATATATGAATCCCAACTAGAATATTGAAAATAAATAATTTAGGTGACACTAGAGTGAAGGAACTATCACCATACAGTAAACTAGGTTAAAAAAATAAAGAAAATAAGAATAAAATGTTATCAGTTTTCTGAGCATTGCTTTTAATTACTTAATGTTACATAAGAAACCACCCCCAAATTGAGTGGCTTAAAATAACGCTTTGTTATTATTTTTCATGGTTCTTTAGGTTTACTGGGATCACCTGGGTGGTATTTGCTTGGGGTCTTTCATGCAGTTGAAGTAAGATACTGGTTGAACCAGTCATCTGAAAGCTTGGATGTCCAAAATGGTGCATTCACAAGGCTGGCTGTCATCTGGGAGCTCAGCTATGGCTGTCAGCTGAAGCACACTACCATGACATTTTCTTGTGGGTTGGGTTTTTTACATCAAAAAGGCCAAGTTCTGAGAGAGAATGCCCTAAGAAGGAATGTTCCAAAAAATCTGGAACATTACTTCCCTGTCAATCTATTGTTCATTCAAGTCACTAAAACAGTCCAGATTGAAGAGAAGGGAATTTGATTGCCCATCTTGATTAGAGAATGGCAAGGTCAACATTTGAGGAAGTTGTGTGGGATGGGAGATACTGCTGTGACTATCTTTGGAAAATACAATCTGCTGTACATCCTTTTTCCTCAAGATTAAATAATCTCCCAAAAACTTATTTTGCATATTTTATATATTAGTTATGTCTGTCATATTTTCTCAATACTAATCTTAAGTATGTAGTATCTTCCTACTGCATTAAGAGCCAAGTCTAGGTCCATTTCTCGTTTTAAGCTATTTGGAAAGTGTTTGAATTTTGTTCTTTGCTCTATTTGCATCCAAGTTGATTGCAACAGAGATGTAGGTGTCATTAGACTAGCATAATCACTTGCCCAATAAGTTAGCTCATAATTCACTTACCATTGGATTTAACAGAATTATTGATGGGGATACCAAGTCTAAGGACAAAGACTTCTGTCTAATTCAGATGACTAACTTATGCTATAATCAGAATTCTATGAATCTCAACACTTGAAAGCTTGCTTTTATCAAATATTCCCTTAATACCTACAATAACTATGCCACACTCCCTCATGAGATGTCATTATAATTTAATTGCCCAGTGTGAGGGACATGCAGAATGCCAGAGGTGGGCAGGGGCAACAAATTACCAGATGGAACAACTTCACTTCTAGGAATCTTAGTGACAAGGCAGGGAACACTAAGAGACAATCAATGATTGTTTTTCACCTGCATCAGAAATAGAAATCTAAATGCAATAGCTATGGTTAAAATGAGGGCATTCATACTACCATCCTTGGAGCTCTTATGTCAAATCATTTCCTCATCCATGTAATAAAATCATTTTTGTGCTTCATTGTTAACTACCAGTTAATCTTTGAAAATACAGGAATATAGGAATAACTATTCAATGATTCTGGATGTGAACAAATCTTGTCCATCAAAAAAACATTTCAATTCATCAAAAGATTTTCAAAATATCAGAAAAAAAGAGCACTAAAGGAGTATATTGATGGGCTTACTAATGCTGTAAAGAACTTTCTCTAAGAGTCATGAACCCCTTGGGCTCAAGTAGCCAGCTTAGGTGACATTTAATAATCCACACAGTTCAATGTTGACTCTCAAGTGTGTCAGTCACTAAGGATTTACTGTCCTTTAATGTTTTTATATCAAGAGATGGCCTGTCATCATATCTGTGCCTTCTAACATGGATAATTACCAAGAATGTCAAAAGTAGAGTAGGACTGAATGAGATATAGTTAGATGTAGTTTCTAGGTACAATGAATTCAAAAAAGCAAAGGAGCAAAAACGCTTTTGGTTTATTTTTAGCATTGCTGATTTTTGTTTTCTTTTGTTTACTATTTTTGCTCATCTTATCTTATTATATCTATTCCTTCATTTACTTTTCATCTCTTTCTGGTGTTATGCTCTTTATCAGCTCTGCAGACATTCTGAATACACACAGATTGCTGTAGAATCCAACTGGTTCTGTTCAGTATTTTTGTTTTCGTTTCATTTTATTTTGTTTTGTTTTGTTTTGGTGGGTGGGAATGGAATGAAGGAAGAGTATTCCTTTACATAATATTCCACTTCATGAAAATCATAGCAGAGTTAAGGATGATCCAGAGAAGGGCAACAACAAAGGTAAATGTAATGAAAGGAATGAACATAAGGACAGCACAGAATAATTAGGAGCCATTATAAAAGAATAATAAAAGATGCAAGGGATATGATCAAAATCTGTAAATTAAAGTAAAGATATGAAATGATACAGTGTACATGTGTTTATTCAACAAATAGCAGAACATAAGAGGAGAAGCAAACCCTTGAGACTGGGGAGAGGTTGCAGAGATAAATTAATGGAGGAAGACAAGGTTGGATAAAACTTTAAAAAGAAGTCTTCTGAAATGCCATTTAATCCTCAAATTTCATTGATATAGCTATTTTAGAACATAGGTAAGAAAGCATTATTTTATGTCATGTGATAATAAAATTAAGGTGCTCATTACTACAAAATTGATAAAGCCTGAAAATATAAATACTATTTTTGGGGTTTGAGAGATGAATAGTAAAAGAAAGGTCTTATTTGACTAAGTATAGTTGTTATCTGGTGTTGATACTCCATGATTTTGGGGGATGTTCAAAGCTGACTTTTCTTTCCTGATGAACATTTGAGGGTTTCTCAGAGATTTCTCCTCTTGAAAACCTTCCTTGTATTTTCTGTGATGGAGGCAATGCCTTTCTCCAGCTGACCTTTTATTTCCTCCCCAAGTCTTTGGCATCCAAGAGTCCACATTGTTATAGGTAGTGCTTTTCTGTGGGATTTAAAGTAGCTCTGTGCTGGCTTCTTCCTATGTGGCTCACATCTTGTCGCAAGAAGTGCTCATGTTTTATGTTCTCAGTGGAAGTTCAGTTCAGTCCAAGTGCAGTTCTCTTCTTCTATATCTGTTTATAGGACTACCTACCATAAAAAAGGCCAGTTTTTATGTTCCCTAAACTCCCAGAAACCTCTCTCATATAGGATAAGGTAAGTGAGAAGCATGAGGGGTGGGGGGAGATTAAGAATGCACAATACACTGACATCTCTTTCCAGAGAAGTCCTTTCTTTCTTAGTCATTTCTTAATTAATTTCTCAAGGTTGGAGAAGACAAAGGGTCAAAAAATTCCTTTTAATCAATTTCTTTTTTAAGTCCTGCCCATGTAGTAACATATCTTGCTTTAGAATGTGCGTAGCTCTCATTTATTCTGTTTTTGGCCTTTGGGGCTTAACTGAAACTGAGAAAGACACCAATTTAATATCCTATTACATAGGTATTGCTCTCTATATTTTAATGATGATAAATTAGGTTTATCAGAATTTTAAGGAATTTTTTCAAGACCACACAGCTATTAGGGGGAAGAGTTGGGGTGAATGTTTGATACTAAAACACATATTTTTAAAAATCCATAAAATAACATTTCTGACACTTCTGAGAAAAAGATTGAGACTTAAATGGGGCTTTCTTCTCATTTCCTACTGTGTTGGATGTTCTCCATTTTGCATTTCCAGATCTGCTTTCTACCTGTTTCTATCCCAGTTTATGCTTAAGAAGGCTGACTATAATGGAAGGCATCAGTAGGATCCCTTGCCTCTCTGTTCTGGTGTCCTCATGCTCCCCTCTCTTCCTTCAGAGCCTTTGATCTAACAAAGCTGTTCTTTCATGCATTCTTCACTAGTTGGAGGCTAACTGTGTGTGTGCCTCATCACCCAAAGAACTACCACTTAACATCCAAAACAATACCTTATTGGGAAAAACTGAAATATTATCAATTGATAAGTTCAGCTATACTTAAGAAGGACTCAATATTTTTTATTTTTATTTTTTGGGACTCAATAATTTTTTATAATATAGGAACTATATTTTTCCATTTATTTCAGTGTACTTAGCAAATCCCTTATAATAAAGCATTTTAAGGGTGATAAGATTTCATGCCAACATTTCTATTTTCATTTTTCATGCAATCTATTTACCTGAACATGTTTCTTTATTTTTCTCCATTCAAACAACTAAACAAAAAATTGGAAAAGTAATGCTTTCCTTTATACAAATTTGACATGAAGTAATTGGCCTTGGGATCAATTTGTAGGTGTATTTGTCAAGGTCCCAATAGGAAACAAATGACAACCTCAAAGGGGTTCTTTAGAAGACTTTAAAAGTACCATATACAAAGCTGTTGAAAGTATTCAGGAAAACCAACAAGTAATGGTAAAGCACCCTAGGACTAGCAACAGCCATTAGCACTATTAGGTCTGACAGAGCAAAAGGACTTTATTTGAATCCTTGAAAGGGCTGGCTATAGCATAGGTGAGAGTCCACAAGACAGACGTTATAGCTTTCACAAATGGAATATGGCTACTGCCAAGTCATGGCTCTTGCAGGGAGAGAGCCAAAGGAATAAATATCCCTAACTCATTCTTCTCCTCCTCTGCCCTATCTCTGCTGATGTTCCCATTGCCAGTTCCAGTAACTTGAAGAGAGACGAGGGGAAGAAGTGCCTTTTGGAGACTGGATAGTAAAGGCAAAAAAGAAAGCAGGAGTGAAAATTTAAGATCTTAAAAGACATACATACAAAAGTAGATGGATGGAAATAAATTAAGGTAGATCTTATATAAAATAATGAAAGGAAAAAGAAGCAAAAAAGGATATCTTTTAGTGTCTTAAAAGACGCGAAAAATAAAGTAGGTCTTATTGATGTATAATAAAATTTATACTCTGATAAGAAAGAAAGTACATTTTTCCTCAAGGAATCAAGAAAGATTTACAAAAATTGATGAAATATTAGGTTACCTTGAAAGTATCAATAAGTTTCAGAAACTAGACATTTTGGAAGCAATCTCAGTACCCATACATAGGAGAGTAGTACATATAGAAAGCTATCTTAGGTAGGAGAGAGAAGGGGAAAAAAAGGTTACCTGATGATGCTTATATCTTGCAAAAAGAAATATAGAAGGATAAACCAGAAATTGTAATTACCTTTGGGAGGAAGATGGGAAAGAAGTGGAAGTCTTCTGTTATTTTAGTGTTACTTCATTGATTCATCTTTTTGTGTACTTTGATTTCTTAAACCACATTAAAGTTTGCATATTTAATAAGATAAAATGAACTAGAGAGGGGAAATTAAAAAAAAAAAAGAACCAAAAACAGAAGCAAAGGGTCTTAAGTATTTCAAACAAAAAGGCTTACCATATTGAAGGGTAAATATTAACCAACCTGAGTAACTTTCATATACAATGTTTTGACTATGACCTCAGCCTAAAGAAAAATAAAACTATAAATAAAGAAATATTTAACTCTAGTTTGCAGGTTAGCTTTTTGCACTGGTGTAGGTTAGCAGCTCTTGAAATTATTTTCAGTGTAGTCTATAATTGAGCATATAGGTAAATCTATCAAGAATAATAAGATATAAGTTTTGCAGTTTGGGGAAAGGAATTCACACATGTGGAAATGCAGAGGTTTAGAAACAGCATTGTGGTGTTGGATTATAATGGAAAGTAGCTGATTAAACTTATGATTGTTTAGAATTTTTTGCTATATAGATAGATCATAATAGATAGATAGATAGATAAATAGATAGACAGTTATAGATGGCAGATACAGATACACATACAACAGACACACATGTACACGTTTCTGACCTTTGTCACTTGAGAGAGGTTAGAAGAAATAATATTCCAGTAGCAATAACCACATCTAGCACTCTATTCTTTGTTTCTAAACACCATTCTTAAGTAAGAGATAGAGTTTATTGAAGAAATATCTGATACCAGGTCAGGAGCAGGAAGTATAAAATAATACTGGATCATTTTATTGTTCTAGAAAAATAAGAATATTCTCCAAAAATCATGAAGAAATGTCAAAAAGAAATAAGTCAGCTTGAAGGAGCTCCCTCTAGAAAAATGTGGGAAAATTTGAGCAGCAAATAAGATATAGTAACAGATTATAACCCATTGCAAAACCCAAACTGCGAAACTTAGATCTCATTATTATTTTTTATCTTACAAACTTACAGTTTTGAGGCCATGAAAATGTCTAAGTCAAGACACCATCAAGATGTCTCTCCTGAAAAATGGCTGCTAGTAATCCTGGACTCCTGTAATATGGCAAGGCACATGGTGGCACCCTTCTCATCCTGGTTTTGTTGCTTTCAGCTTCTTGCTTCTGTGGCTTTCTTTCTCTCAGTCTGAATTTCATTCTCTTATAAAGGACTCCAGTAAGAAGATTAAGACCTACCCTGAATGAGGTGGGTCACATCTTAATTTACATTCCTATTCACCAAAAGATCCTGCTTACAATGGGTCCACACCCACAGGAATGGATTAAGTTTAAGAATATACGTTTCTGGGGTATATACAGCTTCAAACTAGCACACTTATTTATTTATCTATTTATTTATATAACCCACCATGTGCCATCCACCAACCCTGATACAAGCGGTTGACCTCTTTGGGCAGCTGGCCATGGTGGGATCACTGTATAGCAACTCTTTCCACACTATATATTATTTTTAGTTTTATTTAAATCTTTCCTTTTTATTTACTTTGTTTTCTATTCATTCTATAGTCTTCATTTTTCTTTCCTTTTAATACTTCCGATTACTAGAAGGTATGTAGTCTATCATTTGTTCTTCTAGTGGCTAACTTTATAAATTTAATAAGGTAACTAAAGTGGTATTTCTTGATTTATCTCTTAGACACAAAAACAGTGTCTATTAGGTTGCTACTATAAAACATGAAGAAATGAGTGTCTGAGTTGAGAGAACACTGAAGAAGTTATGGTTTTAGGAGTGGAAAGATCATATGTTCTGTTTTGATATGGTGATGTTGAAATGACTGCACAATTTTCAAGTGAGTATATTGAGACTTGTTGAGTAAGCAGTTGGATATATAGGTATGAAACTCAGAGAACTCTCAACTGGAGTAGTAAATCTTACCAGTATATAGGTAATAATTTACCAGTATATGGATAATAATTGCAGTCATGGGATTGCCTTGAGAAAGAAAATGGAAGAATATTTCCCAAAAGTTTGGGCCAGGACTATGCTTCAGAATACCTTCCAGTAATTTGTTAAAATTCAGATTCCTATACCATTTCCCAAGTTATTGAATAAAAAATTGATGCTGATAATTTCTTTAAACCATGGATAGAAGGATAATACAAATGACCATGATGAAAAGCAATTTGTTTCAAAACACGGCCAAATAGGACATAATATTAAGGATACTTATAGCCAAGATATCTAACATCTCTGTCCTAAGGTCCCTCATATGTAAATGGGGAAACAATTAATAACCAAATCATAGATTTTTGGTGAGGCCTGCATGAGGTAAGTGTGCACAGTTTCTAAGATATAAGAATTAAATAATGTTTCATTTTCTTATTATTGCCTGATGCTTCAGAGTTCTGTACCAGTTTTTTCATAACATCATATTTTACTTTCTGATTGTCAATTTTGACGTATGTGTTTTTCAGCTGAGGTATTCTCTAAATCATTAGGTGACTCCCTTACATATTTGTGTGTTTAAGAAAACTATCTTCTTTCTTTTACATATGACACATGGCTTTTCCCTTCAAAATTCCTTAAACATTGTTCCTCTGATTCTGGAATATAATGCCATGAAGATATAAAGCCACTCATATTTTTCTCCTCTGTAGGAAGTCTAACTTTTTCCTCCTTAATGATGTGATGTTACCTTATCCTAAATATTTATGCAAAAACATAGATATGGTTTATTATACTTTTCTTTCATTAATCAAAACTGGCTCTTTATGCGTTTTTCAATCAGGAGATGAAAAGGAAAATGTTCAGAGTTGGAAAGAATAAAATTGTTTCATTGATTATATCTTATGCCATGTGTGTTTTCTTTTCCTTTCCTGGGAGCCCATTATGTGTAATTTGTGTTCTAAATTTCTTATAATGTTCTTTTCTATATTCTGTCTTAAGTTTATCATCTTTCTCAGAAAGTTCATTTTCTGTTATATCCAATGTTTTGTTTATTCCCTCTGTTGTATATTTTAATTAAGCAATTTTTCAATTTTGTTTTTCTATTATGCAAACATTATTGTTTTCCCAATTTTTCTTTGTCATGGATTGTTGCTCTAATGTCAAAATTAAAACTTCTCTTCAGCTTTATTGAACTAAAAAAATAAACATTTACTATTTTTTTCTATTTCTTACTGAAAATCTCTTCAGTAAGAGGTATTTGTTTTGATTTTTTAAGGCTGACCTGTTTATTTCACCTGGTTTTTTCATAAGTTTTTATCTGTTTGATCATATTTACAGATCTTAAAAAGACAAGCAACAAATGGCAATATATACATATATTAAATAAATAATCTCAGTGGCAAATACATTCAAATTAAGGCAGCAAGATAATATTTTTCCCATAAAAATGACATGGGTAAAAAAAAAATAAAATGACATGCTAATGGAAACATATACCGATGAAACTAATGTATCAATAGCAACCCAAGACTTTAAACATATACATTTTGACTTTTTTGACCTTGTAAAAATTCCAGGAATATACCCTAAAAATACACAAATATATGCAAATATGTACAAAGTCTATATTGCAGTGGTTTTTATAATAAAAAATTAGAAGCAACAAATATCCAACTATTGAAGAATGATCCCATACGTTATGCCATATCCATGACGTATAAGGAAAACCTCATCTCCTGATGAAGGCAGAAATAAATAGGACCATTTTCAAAAGTTCCTATAACTCAGGAATCAATGAATATACTGTCATTGGTGTCAATTTTAGTAATTTAAGCCTTTTATGAAATTTTCCCATTTCATCTAAATAGTTTATATGATTGACGTAATCTTGTTCATTATGTTCCATTAGTTAAAGTTTTAATGTCTGTAAGACCTTTAGTGATAACTCATTTTATTACCATTACTTTTATTTTGTATCTTATTTCCTTGATCAGTTCAGTTAGAGATTTAGCACTTTTATGGATTTTTTCAAAGAACCACCTTTTGGTGTCATTGATTTTTTTCTAGTATTTGTTTAATTTCTATTTCATTGATTTTTTTGCTCTCAACTTTTAACTTTTTTCCTTCTATTTATCCTGGTTTGAATTTGCTTTCATTTTACTAGTTTTACTAGAATAGGAGCTTAGATCACTGACTATAATTTTAGACCTCTCTTTCCTAACATAAGCACTTAAAACCATAAGTTTCCATCTATGTATTGCTTTAGCCACATTCCACATATTCTGATATGTTTTGTTTTCATTATCATTCAGTTCAATATATTTTCTAATATCCCTTAATATTTAGAAATGTGCTATTTAATTTCCAAATATTGAGTCATTTCAAAATTGTTATTGATTTCTAATTTAATTCTATTTCAGTCAGAGAGCCGCCTTTGTGTTATTTCAATCCTTTAAAATTCATTGAGATTTATTTTATTGTCTAATATGTAGTCTCTTTATGAATACTACATATGCAATTTACTCCAAACTTACAAATGCAATTTACTTTTCAATGTAAGTAAGAAGCCCAAGCTTTGCATTTTTCTGTAATGTATAAAAAGTGCATCTAGAAGGAGAGCCAAGGTGATCATAGGGCTTAAGTTATTAGCTTCCCTTCACTCAGTGATCCAAATCTTGAACTGTCTTTGGGCCAACATCTGAAAAAATGATTACTCCATATATTTTCTAAATTTTATTTGTTTATGAAGAGAAGGCAAGATATTTACTGGTTATTTTGAGATGGCCAGGATTATGTCTACTTATTATATTTTTATTGTGCGTCAAGCTGGTTATTTTGCCATACTGAAAAATAAACTTAAGATCCATTATAAAATATATATTTTTATATATAAATACATAGATATATATTTTTCCTTTAGGCCTATCTTATAGACTATTTTACTAAGATTGATTTACAGGTATTGTCCTGAGGAATATAGAGGATATAATTATACATATACTTGAGATTTCTTTAATAATAATGCAATTGGTTTTTCCCTCACTTAAAAATGTTGTAGACATTTATTTCTGAGGAATAGAATTATTTGTATCCACAAATCATAACAAGTCATTATTCTTAAACTTCTTGATTGTAGTACTACTTGGTAAACAGATTTTCATTTTCTTGCCTCCTGTATGTGTTTTCCACTGGCTGGGAGTAATACAGAGGAAGTGCAGGAACTAAGCAAAGAGAGAGTTCACTAAAAACTGTTAAGTTTCAATGTGACCTAGGCTGCCAAAATGGAAAGAATTTTAAATTGGATTTAAGGAATTTTAAAACTTTACATGAATAATAGATCAAGCCAGGCATGACTGTTTGACTTTGTGAAAGTTACTGAATTGTTTTCAAACTCTCCTAAATTAAGACACTGATCCTTTTGTTTCATAATTGTGAAAGCTAGAAATAATATGTATACTGCCTAGAACAATGTCTTAAATGTAAGAGTGGTAATCTAAATGGCAAATTGTGGGGAAAACTTTGGATCATGGCTTAAACATTAAAATCAAACTAATTATTATGAGCAACTTTTTATTTTGTCTTATATATGATAATATTTAGGTTTTAACTAACTGACATTTGGAATTTTTAGGTAAAAATCATAGAGTAAATGAAGTTCTAATACTTGCATGTAAAGTTTGTGAAAAAAAAGTTTGATCACACGTTAAGACATTTTTCTATCACTTTTGTCCACCAGGATGGTACATAAGCAAAAATATTTTAGTGTCATAAATTTATCCAAGTTCCTATATTAATAGTTTGCTAAAATTATTTTCTGAACTTTCTATTTTGTTTTCCCTTGTTCATTATACATATAGAAAATGTTGAAATTTTCTATATCTTCATTTGTGAAAGGCTTCATATTTGAACAGTTCTCTAACATTTTCATAGACAATGAAATCTTTCAATTTTTCTGAAATATTTGTCATTTTAGTTTGCAAGAGATTGCACAATATTTAATAGACTGATAAAAAGCTTTGGAACTGAGGTATGAGATTAATCTTATACAGAGAAGGATATATAAGTGGGTACTAATTTTATAAGTGGCTGGTTTAGTCACATGTATTTTCATGTTACAATTTTATTTTTTTTCAACACAAACTTATAGGTCTGGGGTTAAATAAAGGGATCCCACTATATAATCTACATATCTAAGTGCACTGTCTTGGGCAAAACCTGGTGATGGCATTTCTTTTAAATGTATTACTAGTGAACAACTCAAGAAAGTCTTGCCATCATTCTAAAGCTTATTAAAAAAAAAAACAAAAAAACATTACCACAGTGTATCAGTTACAGATTGTATTCAAGCATAAGTGATAGCAGTATGAATGTAGTGATTTAACTATATATGAAATTATTTTTCTCATTTAACAAGAAATCCAGAAGGATGTCACCGGTTGCCATTAAACCTTGCCTTTCTTTTACTATGTCATACTTGCAGGTGGCTGATGTCATCATTGTTGCTTCTTAGTCACAAGTTATATGCTGCAACTCCAGCCTCCAATCCATGTTTCAGAAGGTAAGACAAAGGAAGTGACAAAGAAGTAAAAGTAGAACACTGTAGACTTCCATAATGTCACATTAGCTATAACCATCTCCCCTATATGCAGAAGAAACTGGGAAATATAATTTTTAGTTGGGTATTTTTCTATTTTCAATAAAACTTGGATTCTTTTAGTAAATAAGGAAGGAAAGAATATTGCAATGACAACTAGCAGTGTCTGGCCTGCCACATCAAATAAAGTAATTCAAGTTTGGTGATTTCCACAAAGACCACTATGGGCTGCTGTACCAGTCTGAACAGTTATTTTTATTGAAATTCTCAAAGAGACTCCTGGACTTCACTAAAGACTATTTGGCCTTGAAAACATTAGGTATTATTTTCATTTTAGGATATGTCAATATTTTGATCTATATATTGGTTACTACTCTTCTACTGGTCTACTGATCTATGAATTATTATACCGGTATACTACCTGCTCTTGTCTACTACCACTGTTGACATCTCACTGCAATGATGTCCTATACATAACAATGGCTATATGTTCATATGTATATGTCACCAAATCCTGCTCAGTGATTCATTTATGTCATCTTACCATTTTGCTGCTGAGGAAACATGTAATTTTACAATATTTATCTGCTAGTAAGTGGGAAATTTGAAATTTGGACCTACCTGGAGATTTTCAATCTTAAATGTAAATGAGAATCATCCAGCGTTCGTGCTAAAATTGAGGAGTCCAAACGTTTACTTCCAGAAATACACATTCAAGCTGTCTGGAATGAGGCACTGTAATCTGCATTTAGATAATTTCAATAAGTGCTGCAGGTGAATTCTGATTCAAGAATCCCACAAATCTTATTTTGAGAAGTAATTAATTCAGGCAGTTTGATGGTAAAGTTGGAGTTCTTAAAGACTATGTATTATCACCTCCACTGGGGTATATGAGGATCATACACTTATTGTAAATATTTACTATTTCAAAAATTAATTATTTAGAGACAGCTTCCTGTTCTAATTCCTATGGAAAATAAATTAATCCAGTTGATTTTTCTAATTACTTATCATGATGAAATAATCAAAGTATATGCATATTTATATTGTACTTTGAATTCTACTCCTCACCTTTATTCCTGCTATCATAGTTAGCTTTTACCTAGATTTTTGCAAGGGTTAATCAATTGTATTCCTGGCTGCAATATGATTCATAAAGGTAAATGCCATAGATTAAACGAGTTGGAAGAGACTTTACAGAGTATAAGATTTTTTTGGTCTCATTTATAAAAGAATGAGCATCACAGGCAGTAGATAAGGAATTTTCCCCAAATCCAAGCTCCAGTAAATGATAAAACTAGAATCTGTAGAATTGAAGTAAAATGTAATCTGAGTGCTTCAGCTCAATTTTAAACATTTATTGTGAATTATATCAAACTTATAGTATGAGATATTGAGAAAAGAAGTATGTGGGGGTTGGAAAAGAAAAAAAAGATAAAATGAAAAGTTAGAGCAGCATAGTAGAAAGATTAAAGCCTTTAAAATAAAACTTATCCTAGTGAAACCTCTTCTGATTACAAGTGAAAGAATCCTAATCAAACTTCTAGAAACCCCAGGGGAGGACTATAATTTATCTCACAAAAGCCCTGGTTCAAGGAACTGGAAAGCTGTCAGCAACTCAAATATGCTTTATTATGGAGAAAGTGGATTATATTTATTGTCAGACTTTGTAAGAGTGAATTTAAGGGTTAGGTAGGCTTACCCACCCAGTCACTGCAGCCCCAGACAAGAGTAGCCCTCCTAACCTGGAGACAGAGCCCACACCTTTGGCAATTGGTTTTTATAAATCTCTCTTTTTAGCACTAGAGAACAAAACTGTCTTTAGGTTACCTGGACTAGGAAATGTAGGTGGTAAATATGGTAGGTTGGCATTAGAAGATACAACAGAAGCAGAGGTGTTTTTTTTTGTTTTTTTTTTTTAATGCTAAGTAAATAGATTCAAAGTTCATGAGGATGAGAGATTTAAAATATACCAAGCAGTCAGATAATTTCTTTACTATGGTTAGCTTCCTGCTTAATAAGGAAATAAATTCTGAGAAAATATTATGTGATTTACTTGTTGTGATACAATAAAAATTTGCTTTGCTTCAGGGCTAAATCAAAAGAGGAGTAAAGCAGCAAAGTTGCATTTTTAATAGACTTACTCATTATTATATGTAAGCTTCTCTTTGGCTCAGCAACTCTAATCTAGGAACTTAATCTGAGAAACTAGTAAGGGACATTTGAAAATATTTAAAGACTATATTCATAAGAGCTTATTTGTAGTATCAGAAATTAAATAGCCTCAAAGAGGAAGGAGTTTCAAATATTAAGGACCAACAATACAATAGAACATATTTGGCTATCAAAAATGTATTTTTCAAGGTATACTTATTTTTTTATGAAAAAAGTATACCAGGAAAATGGATCCATAAAGAAAGTAGGGAAATTGGATTTTTAAGGTTAAAGGCATTTAAAGCAAACAGATATTATAAGATAAAAGTACTACTTTAACAAAAAAAATAAGTTATAATTCTGTATAACCCCAACCAACATAGCAGAGAAAAATAAAAGAAAATAAAATCTCCAAGGAATACAAGGAGTACTAAATGCAAACACAATTACATATGAGTTTTTAGTATGCATTTTGCATAACTTTACAGACTCTGAATAACAAAAACAGAAGTCTGAAAAACATAATAAAGACATTTGAGAGAGAGAGAGAGATTTGTATACCCCAAAACAGAAAATTTTCATTTTATTCATGTCCATTACGTATTTACATTTTTTTCATTTATTTTTCTCACTTTGAGATGCATTTACTCTTGATATAAAATTAGAGTGTACTTTCACCATCTTGAATCATCACTGTCCACTGGCTTTTACTGCTGCTACTAAGTTTGTTTTCTGTTTGATACCCTTTTTAGCAATCTGCTATAGTTCTGGCAACATTTAAGATTTACTTTTTGTCTACTGTGTTCTGCAATTTACTAAATGCCAGCATTAGGTTTTTCTTCTTGATTTGTGTTACTAGATATGTATTGAGTTTCTTGAATCTACGGATTATTGTCTTTTATCAATTCTGGGAAATTCACAGCCATTATTTCTTCTACTAATGTCTCTTCCCCATAGTCTCTAACACTTCTTTCTGGAATTCTCAGTTTACATATATTAAATCATCTTTCTACCTCTCCCATTCTCAAATTTTCTTTTGTACAGTCCATCTTCTTTTTATTCCATCTGTATTTAACTATGAGTGCTACTTATTCCTGTATCACAGATCATGAATTTTCAACTTGTCTTATTTGCTGTTTAAACTTGAACTTGAGTATCCCTCTGTTGGATGGGTTTTTATCTTCTGAAGGCATTTTCCTTCAGGTGTCTTGGGGTCTTCAATCTGATCTTATCCTTGCTTTGCACCAGACTTTATCTCATGTCTTTTACCCAAATGGGCCATTAAAATCCAGTCTCTAGACTACCAGGAATCAACAGATGTAGCGACTGAAAAATGTCTAGTCCTGCTTGCATACTTGTCACAATTTATGTTTTTTCACTACTTCTGGACCTTGTTGATTTCCTTGATCTTACCTCCAACTCAAAAATATATACTCTCACTATTGTGCTCAGCATAATAGTTAATCATAATAGGAAATTTTGCCAAACATATAGTCTGTTTTATTACCAAAAATAATTATTTTAAGTTTAGAATTTTACATGACAATAGTGACCTATTATAGCATTTACTCACAATTTTGGACAAATTACAATAAATCCAAGAAGAAAAATGTTGGCATGGCATTCAAATAATTATATTCAGCTGTTTTACAATAGCTGCATTGAGATATAATTCACATATCATAACATTCATCCTTTTAAAGCTTCAAGTGCAGTCACATAGTTGTTCCACAAACACCACTATCTAATTTTAGGACATCGTCATTACTCTAAAAAAGAAACTCTATAGCCACTGAAAATCACTACCCATTTTCCCCTCCTGCAGTGCCTGGCATCCATTAATTTACTTTTTGCCTCTATGACTTTGAATATTCTGGTCATTTCATATAAACGAATCTTATAATATGTGGCCATTTTTGCTGGTTTCTTTCACTTAGCATGATGTTTTTAATGTACATCTGTGGTGTAGCATGTGTCATTGCTTTAATCCTTTTATTGCCAAATAATATTCCATAATATGGTATAGTAAGCTGAATAATCCTAAGGCCCAGAAACTGTGGATATGCCTTGAAAAGACTATCAATAGAGAATGAATATAAAGGACTCTGCTAGTAAGGGCTCATAAATAAATTGCACAGTAGGAAAAATCTATATTGTTTTAAAGAATGCCTAAATTGTTATAATCAGACTGTTAGAAATATGACAATTAATGGTGAGGAATCAGAAAAAAAGTGAAGATCATGCTAGAGAAAACCTATATCATCTTAGAGAGTACCCAAATCTACATAAACAGACTGTTGGCAGAAATATGGGTGTTAAACGTGCTGCTGGTGAAGGCTCAGAAGGGAATGAGAATCATGTTATTAGAAATTGGAGGAATTTGTCCCTTGCAGGAGTTTGTAGGTATACATCCAGAGACTGGAGTCTTTGGGCTGTCCATCTGCCAGCTGGGCCCGGAATTTCGGTGGAGCTGCAACTCCTACTCTACAGCTCAATGGACTCACCCAGGATACCTGGCGGGGAGATGATGATGGACAATGACCATCCCAGGGAATGAAGAGAGTCTGCAGCTGCAGGCTGGCTAATCCCATCCATTTTATCCATGGGATATAAGCCCCTTCTCAATTGGATGTGGAGTGGACATCACCATCTCAGATTCCTCAGGATTGGGGGAAGAGCTATGGACTAGAATGGACTTACTGGTATTCTATTACAGACATATCGCGATTCAAGCAATGGAAGAAATTACAACATTAATGTGTAGCCAGTGGCCACTGGACACTCTGGGGGCAGGGAGAGGGAAAAGCAGTTGTAATACGGGGGCTTTTTTGGGACTTGGGAATTGTCCTGAGTGACATTGCAATGACAGATATAGGCCATTTTATATCATCATATAACATGCAGAACTGTGTGGGAGAGAGTGTGGTCTACAATGTGAAATATGGTCCATGCTTAATGGCAAAGCCCCAGGAAGTGTTTATCCATTGCAGGTGATGTGCCACACTAATGAAGGATGTTTATGTGGGAGGTTGTGGGAGGTGTGGGAGGTGGGGCATATGGGAATCCCTATATTTTTTGTGTAACATTTATATAACCTAAGTATCTTTTAAAAAAATTAATAAAATGGTCTTCTGTACCTCATTAAAAAAAAAAAGAAATTGGAGGAAAGGGATCCTTGTTATGTCATGACATAAGGCTGAGCTTAATTGTGTCCTATAGCTATATGAAAAGCAGAACTTGGAATCAAAGAATGGATATTTAGCTGAAGAAATTTCCAAAGCAAAGATACAGCCTGATTTCTTCTTACACTCAAAGTGAGAGGAAAGAGACAAATTAAAGAACTGTTAAGTGAAAAGGAACCAGAGCTTGATGACTGGAGAAATTCTCAACCTATTCAGAATGAAAAGACACTCCAATTAGGAGATTCACTGCAATGCTCCAAATCAATCTGGGGAGAACTGCCATGTTTACAATATTAAGTCTCTGATCCATTGATATGAGATGTCATACCATTTGTTTAAATCTTTAATTTTTTAAATGATTTTTTTGTAGTTTTCAGTGTACACATTTTGCACCTCTTTGTTAGATTTATACCTAAGTAATTTATTATTTTGATACCATTAGAAATGGAATTTTTTCTAATTTAAATTTTGATATTTTATTGCTTTTGTTAGAAATACAATTGATGGTCGTATATTGACCTTGCATCCTGAAACCTTATTGAACTTATTTATTAGTTCTAATAGTTTTCTTGTGTATTCATGGGATTTTTTACATGTCATATCATCTGAAAATAAAGGTATTTTTCCTCCTTCCTTTCCAATCTGGATACCATTTTTTTTCTTTTTTTGCCTAATTTTCTATGCTAGAACTTCCAGTACAATATTGAAAGTGCTGACAGCAGACATCCTTGTCTGTTCCAGATTTTAGGGGGAAAAAAATCCAACTTTCATCATTAAGTATGACATTATCTGTGGGGATTTTAGATATTCTTTATCAGAATATAAAGATGCATGTTGAGGAAGTTCTCTTCTATTCTTAGTTTGTTGAAGGTTTTTGTAAGAATAGGTGTTGAACTTTGTCAAGCACTTTTTATGCACCTATTGTGATGAGCATGGTAATATGATGATTCAATATTATTATTGAATTTTATATGTTAAACAAGACTTGCTTTCCTTGGATATATCCTACTCAGTCATGGTGTACAATCTATTTGTATGTTTTTTATTCAATTTGCTAATTTGAGGATTTTTGTGTCTATATTAATAAAGGATATGTTCTACAGGATTCCCTTCTTGTGATATCTTTATCTGATTTGCCAAAAGGATAATCTGGCCATATAGCATTTGTTGGGAAGATTTTGTAAAGGAGTGGGATAATTCTTTAAAAATTTGGTAGAATTCATCTGGGCCTGGTTTTTCTTTGTGAGAATTTTTTTTTATTATTACTAATTCAACCTCTTTACTTGCTTTCAGTCAATTCGGATTTTCTATTTCTTGTAGAGTCAGTTTGGTATCCATCTTTCTAGGAAATTGTCCATTCTATCTAAGTTATCTAATTTGTTGGCATACAGTTCATTTCTTTATAAACCTTTTTATTTATGTAAGATTAGTAGTAATGTCCTCTCTTTCATTCCTGAATTTAGTAATTTGAGTCTTCTCTTTTTTTCTTGGTTAGTCTAATGTAAGATTTGTCAATTTTGTTGATCTTTTCAAAGAACCGACTTTTGGTTATGTTGATTTTCTCTATTGATTTTCTATCTCTATTTTATTAATTTTCATTCTAGTCTTCATCATTTCTTTCCTTCTGCTTGATTGTGTTTAGTTTTCTCTTCTCTTTCTTGTGTCTTCAGGTAGGTGTTGTTTAACTCCAGTGTGGTTTGAGATCACACTTTGTATGATTTCAATCTTTTTCAATTTATAAGACATCTTCTATGATCTGCTTGTGGTCTATCCTGGAGAATCTTCTATGTGCACTTGATAAAACTATGTATCCTAATTTTGTGTGGAATGTCTAATTGGTTTGTAGTACCATTCAAGTCTCATATTTTCTTGCTGATATTCTGACCAGTTCTATTTATTATTGAAATTGAATATTGACGTCTCCAACTATTATTGTTGAGTTGTCTGTTTCTTCTTCCAAATCTTTCAGCTTTTGCTTTATGTATTTTGGGATTTTTTTGTTAGATGCATGTATATTTATGTCTTCCTGATTGTTTGACCCATTTATTGTTATAAAACGTCCTTCTATGCCTCTATTACCAATTTTTGTATTCATCTATTTTGTTTGATATTAGTATAACTATTCCAGTTTTCTTTTGTTTTCCCTTTGCATGGTTTATCTTTTTTCCTCCCTTCCTTATACCTTTAATCTATTTATAGATTTTAATCTAAAATGTGTCTTGCATATATAGTTGAATCATGCTTTTTAAAAATCATTCTTCTAAACTTTGCCTTTTTATTGGAGTGTTTAATCCACTTTGCATTGAATATAATTGATGACATGGCAGGTTTTACATCTGCACTTTAATATTTATTTTGTGTATATATCTTTTTGCTTCTCTATTCCTATATTACTGCCTTATTTTGTGTTTAATAGAAATTTTTCTTCAAGGCACCTTGTTGTTTCTTTTAATACATTATCTGATTTATTTTCTAAGTAGATTCCATTGGGATAACAATCAATGCCTTAATTTAAAACAAACAAATTTGGATTAATATCAACTTAATTTCAATAGTTTAAATAAACTTTGCTCCAATGTAACTCCATGTCTTCCCTCGACCCTTTTGTACTACTATTTTAATTACAAATTACACGTTTATACAATACAAACCCATATACAAAGTTGTGTAAATTTGGTTTTATGCAGTCATCCTTTATATCAAATAGGAATGGAAAAAAGTGTTTTAATAAAAATACATTATACTCTTCTGCCTTGGCCATGGGGATGGAAACCTCTGCTTCATGTGACGGAAGCCACCTGATGGCGGTGGCAACCACGACACGCCTTGTCACAAGTCTCCGAGGGTGTCCCCGCAAGAGCAGCTCTCCGAAACGGCCTCATCCAGTCAAGGAAACTTTGAAGGAAATTTTGAGTCTCTGAACCTTGCAGAATTGACTAAAAAGCAACCATGGTGATGCAATCTGTTCAGGTAGGAATCTGGACCCTTTGCAGAAAAGTATACCACGGCAACCCAGCTGTTAATTAGAGGTGTCACTGGATGGTGCACAGGTTTCATATTCCAGTTGGCAAGTTGGCTGCAACAGCTGTGGGAGGTGCACTGTTTCTCCTTCAGCTTTCAAACTATACCGGTACATCTAAATTGACTGGCAGCTAGTAGAGAAGGATTTGAAAAAAGCCAAGGAAGAGCTGAAAATCCGTAAGAACAACCAAATACCTACCGAAGTCAAAAGTAAAGCTGAGGAGATGGCATCATTTGTACAGAAGAATGTTCTCGTGACTGGGGGACTTTTTGGAGGCTTTCTGCTTGGCAGGGCATCCTAAGGAGGATGACTTCCAGCCAGCAGCCGCTACACTCCATCATAGGACACTGAGTCTCTCCTCCTCCTCTTCTCTCATAACTTCCTCCCTGCAGTGGCAGATCTGAATGGTTTTCTGTATACATCTTTTGGTACAGGTTAACTGTTATGGCCCTAATTTGAGTTTGATGGTGCTGGAAAAGACAATAGACATTAGCATACACTCCCTACTTGGCTAATCTGAAGCTCAGCAAGAATGCTTCTTTCCTCCCTACATATGATACTTACCAGAACCCATCACAAGATGACTCACCATGGAGGATGAATGAATCCTGAGTTTGTTCCAAACTGTTGATTTGGAAAAAGAAATAAGGAGCACATGCATACCTTGTTATAGATGCATGGAAAGGAACTGAAAACATTTGCCTTTAAGCATGAAATATTTTGGTATATCTGTGTCTACTTTCTTTTTTACTTGGTTGATTTTCAACTACAGAAAGATAACCATTCTTACCTGTTATTATTATCTTAACAAAAATGACAGCATAAGCACTATAATTGAACATTTTGAATACAGAATGAATCTGTGCTGAAGGTGTGTGCTGTGCTGGAGGTATTGTAGTTGATGGGGAGGTCTTTAGGAAACCAACCAGTAGAAATACATTGTGGAATGTCCAGACTTAAATCATTTAAGGGCATGAAGATATTATCTACAGGATGTTTTCCACCATGCAGGATAATGAACTTCATGGCTTTTTCAGAAATGGTTTATTAATGGTAAAACAAGTGACTTTAGGCTGGGATGAGAAGACGCTCTCATGTTTACATTTCATAGAAAAGCTTTGAAATATAGCCATAGCACCTCATACCAATTCCAATATTTTTTTATCCTCTTAGCATGAAATTTAACATTTGAACCAGATTATTTGAGCTATAACAATTCAGGCATTCAGAACTGAGAAAGAGAGCACGTAAGAAATTTCTTCAAATCAAATGTAATTTTCTGTCTCATGATGACCTCCAACTCTTAAAATTTTCTTTAAAATAAAAGTTTTTACATATACACTTAGTATCTTAGGACATTTTGTTGTAAATGCATGTTTACAAGTATAAGCTTCCTGAGGGCAAGGTTTATGTCTTTTTTATCATTATGTACACAGGGCCTAGCACTTAATACAGGTACTCAATATTTGTTGAATATATATATACATATATATGAATAATAATCTCATAGAAAGGTATCTGAGAAAGATGTTTATCCAAAGAATTATGAGCTCCAAGAAAGCAGAAAGCTCACTATAAAAGGTTAGTCTTACTTTCATTTAATTCTTAAACTTGCAGGTGATCCATAGTATAATGTATGTTTATTTCTAAGACCATGAGTTTAATATTTTTGTCTTTTAGCTTATCTTGGAAATGATGTATTGAGTTTGAAAAGTTGAACCTACCAGTGGATGTGTGTAAATTTTTAGAATTCACCTATTTGTATTTTGTCTTTAATATATTACAGTAATATTATAAGGTAACATGAACTACCTGTAAAATTTATGAACCATCCCAAAATCATAATTGTATGAACCTCTTTGGTGCATATAGAACTTAAGTTTTTTTTACTTACTATTATGGAAAATTTAAGCATTTATAAAAATAGAGAAAATAGTATAATGAACCCCATGTATCCATTTACCACTTACAACAACCATCAAATTGTAGCCATGTGACCCTGTCCTGATGAAGATGGTGGAATGAGATGTTTTAGGGCCCTGTCACCCCACAGAAGCTTTGAACAACCAGCAAGAACTGGCAGAAATATCTTTCTCAAAGTTCCAGAAACAATTAAAGTACTGCAGTAACAAGATGAGTTTCAAATCAAGAAAAAATCTACTTTAAAGTGGTAGAAAGGTGGATGTAGCTCAGTGGCTGAGCACCTGCTTCCCATGTACGAGATCCTGGGTTCAATCCCTGGTACCTCCTAAAAAAAAAAAAAAAGTGGTAGTATGTTGTGGTGCCCTGTATGGCCCCTCCCCCGCCACTGACTGGCTCAGCATGGAGCTGGCCCATGCTCCCAGTGCAGAGATATGGTCCTGTTCTGGAAAGAGCAAAGTAACCCTCATGCACATATTGGGAGCATACATGTCTGACCCAACCTGTCAGGTGGTGACCTGAGGAAATTGCCCTGAATGTAGAAGGCAGTTCACAGAGTACTCTTACAGAACACTGTGAGAAAGCAGCCAAGTCATGCTAACTAGGACAAGGTATTGCTGCCTTCAGAATAGAGTGGGCTGCCTGGGACTGTGAGGAAACTTACCTTGGGCAGAGGAGACAGACAGAACTATATAAACAAGGGAATTGCTAGGGCCACATGAACCATGCCCAAGACAAAATGCAGGCACAGAAAGGACCAGGACAGCTCCTATGAGCTAGTCTCTCAATTCAGTGTATGGATAAGCCCTGAAGAACACTTGCCCAGGTCAATCTACAAAGACTAGGAAAGGTGTTTTCTTTTTCATAACACTAACTGGATACAAGCTTAAAGAACAACTTATAGTCTAAATTCCAGCAATAACACATCATTCAATTATCAAAATATCCAGGTTTCTAAAAGACTACTACAAAACAAACAGGAAATGATGGCCCAGGCAAAAGACAAAATTAAAATTTAGGAACCAGCAATGAGGAGGACTGGACTTGGAACAACCAGAAACAAAGACTTTTTAAAAATGGCTTTAAATATGCTTAAAGAGCTAAAAGGAAAACATAGACAAAGGACTAAAGGATATCAGGAAAACAATAGATGAAAACAAAGTGAATATCAATAGAGAGATGGAGATTACAAAAAGGAACCAAACAGAGCCAAAGACCACAGTAACTGAAATTATATATTCCCTAGAGGGTTTTAACAGTATGGAGCTGAAAGAATCAGTGAACTTGAAGATAAGGACAAACTGAAATCATCCAGTCTGAGAGAAGGAACAAAGAATAAAGGAAAGTAAACGGAGCCTGTGAAACATGTGAGGCACTATCAAGCATACCAATATACACATTGTGAGAATACCAGAAGTAGAAGAAAGAGGGGCAGAGAGAATATTCAAAGAAATAATAGCTTAAAACTTTCCAAATGTAATGAAAGACAAGAATATACACATCCAAGACATTCATCATACTTCAAACAGGATAAATCAAAAAAGACTCATATTGCAGCATGTTATAATCAAACTGTCAAATGCCAGAGATAAAAAGAGAATTCTGAAAGCTGCAAGAGAGAAGCAATATGTTACATACAAGGAATCCTCAATAAGATTAAAAGTACTGAAAGCAAAAAACTACCAACCAAGAATTCTATAGCAGGCAAAGCTTTCTTTCAAAAATGAGGGTGCATTTAAGACATTCACAGATAAAGAAAAGTTGAGGAAGTTTGTCACCACTAAGCTGACCCTACAAGAAGAGATGCTTAGAGAGTTCTGCAGGTTGAAAGGAAAGGACAATGGATAATAAATTAAAGCTGCATAGAGAAATAAAGATCTCTGGTAAGTGTAATAATGGGGTAATTATAAATTCCAGTACTATTGTATTTTTTGGTTTGTACTCCACTTTTTATTTCCTACATGATCTAAAAGGCAAATACATAAAATGTAATGATAAATTAGTGGGTTGTGACAAGAATTACTTAAAGGAGGGAGGAAAGAGGGTTATAAGAACATAGTTTGTATATACTATTGAAGGTAAGCTGGTATCAAAGCAAAGGAAATTTTTATGGATTTAGAATGTTAAATTTAAGGCCCAACTACAACTAAAATATTTGGTAATATGCAAGCTCATACAGACAGAATAAGAATGCAAGTTGCCAGGGGCATGGGGCAAGGGGAATGGAGTGCTAATACAAAACAGGTGTAGGGTTTCTGTATGGTAAGATGGGAAAGTTTAGTAAAGGTAGTGAGGATACTGCAACATAATAAATGTTATTGATCCCACTGAATGATATGCTTGGGAGTAGTTGAGATGTGAAAGTTTATGTTGTATATATGTTCCCACAATTGAAAAACAAAGCAACTAAAGAGCCAATAACAATTAAATGCAATACATGATCCTGCATGGAATCTAACAAGGGAGGAGAGAAGACTCTATCAATGTTACATTTATTGAACTTGATAACAGCATTTAAGGTGTATAGTGAATATCCTTGTTCCTAGGAAATATACATGGCAGTATTAAGTGTACAAGGAATCTGATGTATTCATCCTATACTCAAGATCTCAGAAAATGTATTGATAAATAGACAGATGAATATATAGTTAGATGGACTGATAGGTTGATGGAGAGATAGATGGAATGATACAGCAAATGCAGCAAAATGTTAAAAATTGATGAATCTGAATATCTAGGGGGAAAGAGGTATGTTTCAGTTCTATGTATGAAGTGTGCTTTATTTCCATAACTGTCCTGTAAGTTTAAAAGTATTTCAAAATAAAAAGTTTTTTTAAAAAATGCATTATCCTTTTTTTAAGTTTACTTATACTGGTATTTTTTATTTCTTCATGTAGATTTGAGTTATTGCATAGTGTTATCTCATTTAAGCCTGAAGGACACCCTTTAGAATTATTGTAGGGAAGCTCTGTTATCAAATATCCATGTTGGTTATTTATTTGTGCATGTCTTAATTTCTTTTTTAATTTTATAAGAATAGTTTTGATGGATTTAGAATTCTTAGTTGACCAACTTTTCATTTCAGCATTTTGAGTATGTCATCCCACTGCCTTTTGTCTTCCACAGTTTCTGATGGGAAGTCAGCTGTCTTTGAATTTTTACTACTTTGAGTTCATTGAGTTTCTAGGAAGTGCAGATTGTTTTTCATCAATTTTGGGAATTTTTTTGCAAATATTTCTCAAAAATTCTTCCTGTCCCTTACTCTCTCCTGTTCTTGTCATATATTGCTACATAATGTTTTTCCACAAGTCTCTGATGCTCTGTTCATTTTTCTTCATGATCCTTAGACTGAATACTCTCAATTGAGCTATTTTCAATTTCACTGAATCTCTCTTCTGCTGGCTCAACTCTGCTGTTGATCCTTTCTAGGCAACTTTTTCATTTAGTTTCCACTCTAGAAATTCTATTTGGTTCTTTTAAAACTAATTTCTACTTTTTTACTTAACTATCTATTTGGTTATACATCATTCTCATGCTATTCTTTAATTCTTTAGACATGGTTTCCTTTAGTTCTTTGAATATAGATAAAATAGCATTAAAATCTTTTTCTAGTCATTCCATTGTCGAGGTTTCTCAGGAGCAGTTACCACTGACTGCTTTCTTCCCTGTGTTTGAGTCATGTGTTCCTTTTTCTTTGCCTGTCTTGTAATTATTATTTAAAACTGGACATATTTAGTATTATAATTGGAAATGTTATGCTGAATATCATTTTGTCCCCCACTCCAGAATTTATTTTAGTTTCTGTTTGCTTGTTTAGTGACTTTCATGGACTAATTACATAAAATCTGGATTGTTTATCAGTGTGTGGACACTGAAGTCTTAGCCTGGTTGATCAGCTAATGAGATTTACTTCAATATCTTGATATATTAAGCCTCTCAGCCTTTACTGAGGGCCTCTGGGTGCATTTTGGAGGCATGCCTTCAACATTCTGTCAGTTTACAACTCTGCTTAACCTTTCACTTTCTGCTTACATAGAGCCTCAAGGTCAGCCAGTAGTGAGACTTTAGGGTCTTCATAAATATTTCCTGAGAATTCACACAATTCCATGCATATGTGTGACATTCTAAAGATCCAGGATTATGCCAGAGCTTTTCAAAGTCTCCTATGGGCATCTCCTATCCCAGATTTTCCTTTTAAATTTTTTGGTTATACTCTTGTTTGCCTCCACTGGTATCATCACTTCAGGCAGGAAGGATGTTAAATAATTGAGGATGATTCTTTTTGACAAATGCATTGGATATAGGAATCTTCATAATGCAATGGTTCTGAGTCATTTCAAATGAAGGCAAGTCCTCTGATTGGGGCATTTCCGTGGAGCTGTCATATAGGATATAGAGTGACAATTATTTGTGATGTGCCTTTTTGGGAGCTTCAAATCTATTCTCCCCACTCCAGTGGCTGCTAGGCTGCTGATTTCACAGGTACCATGGTGCTGATGCACTTACTTTTCTAGGATACCTCAGAGAAGTAGAAGGAAATGGGAATCGGGCATATTAAAATGTTACAAAGCTTGTTGCTGTTACCAAGATTCAGCGATTTTTCCTTGAATAAATGCTCCTCAGAAAACCTTCGATAATTTCTAGAATCTGAAAAAGTTGATTGCTAGTGATCTTCTTGCTTTTATGGGGGTATAGATTTGCAAAGCTGATGCCCCACAGTTCCAGAAATGCTTCCCTTGGCACTTCTTTTTAGTAAATGACATTGTTTTATTAAAGAAGTTGTAGATTTACAGAAAAACCATGCAAAAAGTACAGACTTCCTATATAGCCCCCACCCACACTTTTACACATTAACATTTTGCATTAGTATTTGTATTTTGTTGCAATTGATGAAACAAATTATTATAATTATACTATTAACAGTAGTACATAATTTATAATAAGGTTCAGTTTATATAGTACAGCTTTATGTCAGTTGTTATTTCTTTAAATTTTTTTTTATTCTGTTAACATATATATAACCTAAATTTCCCATTTTAACAACTGTCAAATATAAAAATCAGTGGTATTAGTTGCATTCACAATATTGTGCTATCACCACTATCCATTACTAAAACTTTTCCTTTTGTTTTTTTCAATAATGTTTTTTATTTTTAAAAAAGCTTTAGATTACATAAATGTTACATCAAAAATATAGGAGATTCCCATATGCCCCACCCTCTCCCTCTCACACACTTTCCCACATTAACAACATCTTTCATTAGCATGGTACATTTGTTACAATTGATGAACACATATTAAAGCATTACTACTAACCATGTAATAGAATTTACATTATAGTTTACACTCTGCCCTGCACAATTTTATAGGTTTTGATAAAATGTGTAATGGCTTGTATCCATCACTGCAATGGCATCCAGGAAAATTCCAATGTCCTGAAAATCTCCCCATGTTATACCTATTCTTTCTTCTCCTTCTCCTCAGAACCTCTGGTGGCCACTGACTTTATATCAATGATGCAAGTTCTTCCATTACTAGAATAATATTATGTCTATAAGAGAATAATAATAAGTCTACTTTAGTCTATTGTTCATTCCCCAGTCTTGAGGATTTTGGGATGGTGATGCCCACTCTGTATCTAAATGAGAGGGGATTTAGATCCCATGGGGCAGATGGATGGAACTGTCTCGCTTGTAGTTGCAGACACTATTTGTCCCTTAGGATGGGCATTGTCCATCATCATCTCCTTGTTAGTTGTCCTGGATGAGCCCAATGAACTGCAGAATAGGTGTTGAAACTTTGTTGAGATTCAGGGCTCAACCAGAACATGAACAGACCAAAGATTTAAGTCTCTGGGACATATATTTAACAAGTATAGTGCTAATTATGGGTTCAAATAAAAGGGGCAGAAGAGTCATGTATAGGGAAACTATAAATTCATCTAACACATGGAAGCATAAATTCCAATTTAAGACCCACTGACAGGGTGCCAAATTCCTGAGCTTGTCTTCCCTGCTTATAGTGTCTAGATATCTCCAGAGCCTTCAGAAACCCCACTGTTTGAGGCACTGTTTACTGTGGCAGAATGAGAGCCTCCTGAGGCATGTGTGAACTCCTGACTCACTTTGAAGTCTCTTAAACATAAAAACTCATTTGCTTTTAATATTTCTCCCTTCGGGTCAAGGTCTTTTTCCAGATGCAGTGCTATTTGGTGCTTGGTAATAATCCCTTGCTGTCTGGGAGGCTCATCCCCAGGAGTCATGTCCCATACCTGAGGAAGGGGGGAAGGCAGTGCATTTATATGCTGAGTTTGGCTTAGAAAGAGGCCATATTTGAGCAACAAGGAGGCTTTCAGGAGGTAATTATTAGGCAATATATGATACTAGGCTAAGTTTCAATTTCAAAAATGGTACATAAAATCATCAATATCAAGGGCCTGGCATGATGGCCTGTCTTCCTTCACTAGGCACTGCCCATGTACTTGGGGAATTCTTGCCATTCTATTAAATAATACAGCAGGACTCCCCAGGATGGGAATTCAATATTCTTTTGGTTATTATGTGGATATTCATCCACCAAGACAATGCCCCATGAACACCTGAACATATTTATATGCCTTAGAGGCATGCCCCAGGTGAACCCTGCCCCACACATTACCCCATCACTGACACCCCACACCAGTGACCACAGTTGTGACACTTCTATGATCCAAAACCTCTTCAAAAATGAAGCCAACAAAACAGCCAAATAAAATTAATAAGAAAATGAAATAATCATTTGAAAATAGCAAATAAAATATAAAAATATAAAAATATAAAAATAGAAAGATTGAAATAAAATAAATTTTTTTAATATACATTGTGTCTTTCATCACTGTAAGATCTGTTATCTTGTATGTACAGTGATAATTTCTTCCAGATGTTCCCAGGTGTCTTAATATTTTCATTTTATCTTCAAAGAAGCTTAAGGTTACAGAAAAGTCACATAGAAAATATAGAGGATTCCCATATACCCAATGCCCTCCCCCGCTTCAACTATCCCCAAATTACTAACATTTTACATGTGGATGGTAAATTTCTTGCAATTGATGTACAAATTTTGAAGCATTGCTACTAAGAATGATCAATGGTTTACATTATGATTTACATTTTGCACCATACACTTTTATAGGTTTTGATGAAATTTAAAATGACCTGTATATGCTATTGCAAGGTCATGCGGAACAATTCTAATGCCCTAAACATGCTCTATGTTCCGTCTATTCTACTCTTTCCCTCTCCCTCCCCTCAGAACCTATGGTAATCACTAACTTTCAATTTTTGAAGAATAAGGTTCATAGTTACTTGCAATAAGATAGGGCTTGACATATTCTGTTTTTTTTGTTGTTGTTGTTGTTAGGCATTGCTTATAGTCTCAACAGATACGTGTTCCTCTAATTGAGAACATAGCAGGACTCCCCAGGATGGGAGTTTAATATTTTCTTGTTTATTGTTTGGGTCTCCACCCACTGAGATAACACACTATGACTAGATGAACACTTACATATTCCATAGAGGCATACCCCTTGTGCACCCTATCCCACATATTCCCCCGCAAACGATGCCCTACACCAGTAACCCTTCCCTTTCATATTTGCCCAAAGAACATTTGCACCATTGTAGTTTTAACCACAAACCTACAAATCCCCAGAGTTCATGCTCCCTCTTCCAACTCTTCCCCCAGTTCCATGGATAGTCCAACCCAACTCCCCCACTCTACTCCCCCTTACAGACCAGCACCGCTGAAGGCAATCACATCACTGCACTACTCTCACCACTATTCACTGCCCAACCACGCCCTTCCACCTTATCATAGATTTTGCCTATATGGGCATCAGCTCACCACCCTCTACTCCCTTTCTGTTTCCTGTTAACCTATCTTCCAGACTCTAGCTCTGTGAGTCTGTTCAATTCGCTTAAGTCATTATTAGTGAGGTCATGTAATATTTGTCCTTCAGTGACTGGCTTCCTTCACTCAATATAAGATCTTCAAGATTCATCCATGTTATCCCATGTGATAATACTGCATTCCTTCTTACAACGGAAGGAGAGACAATAAGAGGCACAGTAGACCAGGGAGCTTAGGTGGTACAAGAGATTGAGTGCCTCTCTCCCACTCTGGAAGGTCCCAGGATCAGTTCCCGGTGCCCCTAAAGAGAAGAAGAGAAGACAAGCAGAGAAGAACACAGCAGACAGCGAGTGCTGTGACAATGATGGGGGAGGGGGAAGGATAAATAAATCTTTAAAAAATAATTATCTGTTGTTAATTGCACCATGTATAGTTGATGAAAAAAAGAACCTGCTTTCAAAAGAAAAAAAAAACAAAAACATAATATGTATATATCACAATTTCTTATCCATTCATCTGTTGATGGACATTTGGGTTACTGCAAACTTTTGGCAATAGTGAATAATGCCACTATGAACATTGGTGTGCATATATCTGTTCATGTCCCTGCTTTCAATTCTTATGGGTATATACCCAGAAGTGGGATTGTTGAATCATATGGCAGTTCCGTAGTTAGCTTCCTGAGGAACTGTCAAACTGTCCTCCACAATGGCTGCATCATTCTACATTCCTACCAGCAGTGGATAAGTGTTCCTTGTCCTCCACATCCTCTCCATACTTGTAGTCCTCTGTTGTTTTTTTAACAGCAGGCAGTCTAAAAGGTATAAGATGATGTCTCATTGTAGTTCTGATTTGCATTTCCCTAAAAGCTAGTGCTGCTGAGCATCTTTTCATGCGCTTTTTAGCCATTTGTATTTCATCTTTGGAGAAGTATCTATTCAAATCTCTTGCCCATTTTTAAACCGGTTGTTTGTCTTTTTATTTTCAAGATGAAGGATTTTTTTATATATGCTGGATATTGGGCCCTTATATTTGATGTTACCAAATATTTTCTCCCATTGAGTAGGCTGCTTTTTCACATTCTTGACAAACTCATTTGAAGTGCAAAAGTTTTCAATTTTATGGATGTCACTTTTATCTATTTTTTCTTTCATTGCTTGTGTTTTGGTGTTAAGTTTATGAAACCATTTCCTACTAAAAGAACTCACAGATGCTTCCCTACATTATCTTCTAAGAGGTTTATGGTCTTGGCTCTTATATTTAGATCTATGATTCATCTTGACTTAATTTTTGTATAGGGTGTGAAATGGTGATCCTCGCTTATACTTTTGGAAATGGATATCCAGTTCTCCAAGCACTATTTGTTGAACAGGCCATTCTCTCCCAGTTGAGTGGGCTTGGTGGCCTTGTCAAGTATCAATTGCCTGTGTATGTAAGGATCTATATTAGAACTCTCAATTCTGTTCTATCCTTGTGCCAGTACCATGCAGTTTTGAACACTGTAGCTTTGTAGTTTGTTTTAAAGTCAGCTGGTGTGATTCCTCTGATTTCACTTTTCTTTTTCATTATGTCTTTGGCTATTTGGGGACCCTTGCCCTTACAAATAAATTTCATAATTAGCTTTTCCAATTCAGTAAAAAATGCTGTTGTGATTTTTATTGGAGTTGCATTAAAAGTCTGTAAATCAATTTGGGTAGGATAGCTATCTTAATGATGTTTAGCCTTTCAATCCATGGACATGGAATATTCTTCCATTTATTTAGGTCTTCTTTGATTTCCTATAACAATGTTGTGCAGTTTTCTGTGTAAATGTCCTTTTCCTCTTTAATTAAGTTTATTCCTAGGTATTTGATTCTTTCAGTTGCTATTTTAAATGGAATTTTTCTTGATTTCCTCCTCAGATTGCTCACTATTGGTATACAGAAATGCTACTGATTTTTGTGTGTTGATCTTATCCAAAAATCTGCCACTTTACTGAACTTGCTTATCAACTCCAGAAACGTTGTTGTAGATTTCTCAGGGCTTTCTATGTATAGGATCATGTCATCTGCAAACAGTGAATTTTGTACCTCTTCCTTTCCAATTTGGATGCCTTTTATATCTTTTTCTTGCTTGAGTGCTTGAGCAAGTATTTCTAACACAATGGTAAATAAGAGCAGTTACAGTGGGTATCCTTGTCATGTTCCAGATCTTAGAGAGAAAGCCTTTAGCATTTCACCATTGAACATGGTGTTAACTATTGGCTTTTCATATATGTCCTTTATCATGTTGAGGAAGTTTCCATGTATTCCTATTTTTTAAAGTGATTTTTATCAAGAAAGGTGCTGTATTTTGTTAAACGTTTTTTATGCATCAATAGTAATGATCATATGAATTTTTTCTTTTGGTCTGTTAATGTGACATATTACACTGATTTTCTTATGTTCAAAAATCCTTGTATACCAGGGATGAAATCTAGTTGATCATGATGTATAATTCGTTTGATGTGTTGTTGAATATGATTAGCAAGTATTTTGTTGAGGATTTTAGCATCCACATTCATTAGAGAGATTAGTCCATAGTTTTCCTTTCTTGTGGTGTCTTTATGTAGCTTCGATATTTGGGTAATGTTAACATCATAGAATGAGTTAAGATATGTTCCTTTCACTTCTATATTTTTAAAGAGTTTAAGCAGGATTGGAGTTAGCTCTTTCCAGAATGTTCACCTGTGAAGCCATCTGGTCCTGGGCGTCTCTTAGTTGGGAGGTTTTTTATGACTAATTCTATCTCATTACTTGTGATTTGTCTGTTGAGTTCATCAATTTCTTCTTTCATCAATGTAGGTTGCTTGTGTGTTTCTAGGAATTTGTATTTCATCCAAGTTATCCATCTTATTGGCATACAATTTTTCAAAGTATCTTCTTATGATACTCTTTATTACTGTGAGATCAGTGGTGATAACACTTTCCTCATTTCTTATTTTATGTATTTGCATTCTCTCTCTTTTTTTCTTTGTTAGTCTAGTTAAGGGTTTGACAATTTTAATAATCTTCTCAATGAACCAGCTTTTGATTTTGATATTTTTTCTAGTGTTTTCTTATTTTCAATTTCATTTAGCTCTGCTCTAATTTTGTTATTTCCTTCCCTCTACTTGTTTTGGGATTAGTTTGCTCTTTTTCTAATTCCTCCAGGTGTGCAGTTAGGTCTTTGATTTTAGATCTTTCTTCTTTTTTAAATACAGGCACTTATGGCAGCAAATTTCCCATAGATTCTGATATGTTGTGTTGTCATTTTCAGTTGTTTCAATGTAGTTACTTATTTCTTTTGCAATTTCCTCCTTGACCCACTGATTGTCTAAGAGAGTGTTGTTTAACTTCCATACCTTTCTGCCTAATCTAGTTCTCTGTCCCTTACTGATTTCCAGCTTTATTCTATTGTGGCCAGAGAAATTACATTGTATAATTTCAGTCTTTCTGAAGAATTCATTGAGAGTTGTTCTGTAGGTTAGCATGTGGTCTATCCTGAAGAATGATCCATGTGCACTTGAGAAGAATGTACAGCCTACTGTATTTGGGCATAATGTTCTGTATATGTCTATTAGGTCTAGATCTTCTAATGTAGTCAATCATCCTGCATCCTCCTCTCCACAAGTGAGGTACCCAGTTTTAGCAAATAAAATAAAGAATAAAAAAAAGAAAAAAAAAACAGGTCAAAAAAACCTAAAACAAAACCAAAATATCTCAGTCTATACATTCTCTGTCATAAGGTACCAGCTGGGTGTCTGATAACCCAGTTGATCTCTGGATCCCTTCTCTTAGGAGTTTTTGAGACTCAAGCCTGGGACCTCATACCTCATGTATGCAAGGCAGGAGTTCCTCCAGTAAGCTACACTCACTCCATAGGTTAAGCAGGCTTCTGAAAGCTTATCTGGTTCTTCCTGTCCCTGTTCCCTCATACATGTTGGGCTTCTAACAGTTTGCTGGAGCTGGGCTGGTTAGGCGCCTGTCTCCGCCCCCTCACTGACCTAGTTCCTCTCTCTCCCAGAGCAGCTGGATGTGACTAGCCTGCTTGATCAGATCCCCTCTTCCTTCTCCATGGGACTGCTTCAAAGCTGGCTGGGGTCTTTTTTGAGATTCAAAGGGGGCTCAATTGGCCAAACACAGTGAAAAGAAACCACTCTCGACCTTCCACCAGACCACTCTTCCTCCCAAGGAACGTTCTTTCCAACTCAGTTGGCTGCAGTGAGCCAGGGGTTTTACCGATGCTATTTGTCTTGAGGGCTGGTTGTATGTGCCATTCCCAGCCACAAGGGTGAGTAACTCTTGGTTTTCCTTTGGCCTCTTTGTCTCTCAGTCCCTCTCCCTCCTGGATGATACACAGCACTCTCCTATTTCCCAAAGCACCTCCTTTGGGTAGCTTTTTGCTCTTTCTCCATTCTTTTATGTGAGAGAGTTGAGCTCTGCCTACCTACTTTGACACCACCATCTTTCCAGAAGTCCTCTCTTTGGTTTTAATGGTTCATTTTGGTTCTTTTTTAAGGCAGTTCATGTCTGATGTTTGTTCTGTTTTTCCTTTGATCTTTCCCAAGTTATTCCCCTTGAAAGCCCTCTTCTCACTGTGTGGGTCATGGAGGGCTTCTACTTTTTAAAAGTAGAACTAATTTTTTCCAATGTTTCACTCCTTTTTCCAACCACCCAAATATATTTATTACTGAGATGTGCACTTCCTAAGTGGGATATAGGACCATTTTCCAGGAAATACAGTAGATGATGAAGTCTCTAAATCAGCCACAGCCTATGATGAGAATAAATTATAATAGAAGATTCAGCTCTATCCTTTATCAGTTATCTTATATTGTTTGTATATTATGCATGAATACACACACACACACACACACACTTTTGTCATTTAAGGCCATTTCTGACTTCTTCAGATGTATTTTATTGCTATAGTGAAGCCAAGTCAATTTTAAAATGGAGGGGTGTTTACCCCACATTGTTCTGAAATAATAATCCTACTGGACACAAGGTCAATAGAAGTGATCTTCTAGTGGTTATAAACTTTTCTTAGTAGAAAAATTTCATTTTAAAATCAACAAAAATCCAGTAATATTTGAAATAAATAATTATCCTATCTTTTATAAAGGCAGTTATATTCATTTAAAATGCACTTTTACATGAGATATTGTTTATCTTGTTTATAAAATATAAACTTGCTGGGCATATGGTTTGATGGACCATTCTCTGAGAATCTGCTTTATCCCAAGTTTGATAATTTTTAAAATCCACAGACTTGGAAGTATTGAATTAATTAATTTTTCAAGTCTGGAAAATAGTACAGCAAAAGAACTTCTACAAGCAGAATATTCTATCACATGTGACCCATGAAATTTTAGATTTGGAGAAGGACATTAGAAATCTTATTATGTGTTCCCAGTGGGAAATGCATGCCCTGGTTGGTGCACAAAGAATCAGATAGAAACCTTGTAGGCACTAAGTATTGAGCAGATTACAGTGCATCACAAAACATAATTTAAAATGAAATAAGATTCACCCATAAAACAGATAGAAAGAAGTCCACATATGCTTTCCCAAAATGACCATTTAAAAACCACATGAAAATTTTTCCAGTGTTTACTATTTGAGACTATAAAAAACATGGGAAAAAGTCCTATTTTTTCCCAAGGTAACTATTTGAAAGCTTTTTCTGAAATAACATATCTCAAATTCAGTAAACATATTTTTTGTGCCTCTGAAATTTCCCAGCCTGTCCATTGTAATGTTCAGCATTGCATAAACAAGATGATTTTTGACAATAAGATGAATTCAGGTGGCATGCAGATATGGAATTGATTTCCATGAAATAACACTATAAAAAAAAAGTTTTTCAATTGCCTCTCTATATCTTTAAACAGAACTTTCCATTTGATGCTAACATACCTTTAACATCTTTCTAAATCCTATTTATCTCTTTCTAAAAAGAAAATGTATGCTTAAACTTCCAAACTTTTGCTGACCAAGAATTTAATGACATTATTTTGTTTTCAATAGATTATTTCTATCATTTTAATTATTCTGACTTTCCTTTAAACTATATTTAAAGCAGTGAATTTTCTTTAAAAATAGTCCATGTAAACAATAGTAATATATAAGTAATAGTACGGAAATCAGGGAAACACTTAAATAATCCTTCATTTTATGGGTTTCAGGGGTTGTGAAACTTTTTCCATAAAGGGCCAGATAGGAAATATTTTAGTTTTTAAGGACCACATAATCTCTGTTGCAACTACTCAACTCTGCAGTGAAAGTAGGAAAGCAGCCATAAACAATGGGTAAATGAGTAAGCGTGGTGGTTGTTCCAATAAAACTTATTTACAAAACAGGTTGGATTTGGTCCTATAGTTTGCTGACCCATTATAAGTGAAAAAATGGAGAATTATAGACAATGTGATTTTTCTTGCTTAATCAGCTAGTTAGTAGCAAAGCTAGGGCTCTTATTCCTAAATAAGCATTTTATTTTATGGTATCTCATACAAGAAAGCATTTTTCCCCTAAGTTTTCTTTTGTCTAAAATGTTTACCAAAGCAGCTATTGTTTTTCCTCCCTTCCTTCCTTCCTCCCTCCCTCCCTGCCTCCCTCCCTTCCTTCCTTCCATCTTTCCTTCCTTCCTTCCTTCCTTTCTCTCTTTGTCTCCTCTCTCTCTCTCTCTTTCTCTCTTTCTTTTTTTTCTTTCATCCTTTTGGGAGGATCCTTAAGCTTAGTTTTCAAATTATATTTTAATTGAAAACTTTTGGGTACCTTAGCAAATTATTATTATTCATATCATATCATTGTATGAATTATTGGTTCAAGGTCAGCTGATAATTCTCATCATGTATTAATAGTAAATATAAACATGGAACTGAAATTATTGGAATCATTTGTTTAACAAAGACTATATAGCTAGGTGGTTTGCAAGGATTACTATAATAAAATTTTAGCTTAAAAATGTAAGGCACTTAAAATATTTGTGTTTCTGACAAAGCCACACTAGAGCACTGCATTTCTGATAACCTGTCTTTGAAATGGTAATTTAGCTTTTTGCATAAAAGGTTAAGTTGGTCATTAATTGGGGCCACAGCAAAGGTATTAGCACCATATCAAATTTGATTAATAATTTCCATCTAAATTCCACCATGACTTGACATAATTTTAAAGACTGAAAGTACTATTTTCCATCTATTAGTTGCTAAATATATCATTATAGAGGTAAACAAGTTCAATTTAATTGCTCCAACCACCTTTCCTCAAACAAAACTTTTTTACATGTTTAGCACTTGGTTGATGACAAAGCCCTTTCACCTTGAGGAATACTTAATTATTGAATCTCAATTTAAAAATAAATATAGGATATGCAATTTTATTATCTTTCTTTTTAAGAACAAGTCCTTGTGGTTACAATAGAGTGTGAATTGATGAGCTGTCAGCTCTCTTTATTAAAATTAAGGGAATATGCTTACCATATTTAAGAAGAGAAAGATAATATTTTATTAATGAATACTTAGTCTTTGAGCTCTGATTTAAAGTTCTACAGCTTCAGTTGGTGTATACTTTTATTGGTTTGACAAAAGTGTGTTAATCACTTTTAAGATTGTGATTTAACTTAATACAATCATTCTGTGGTTAGTCTAGAAAAGAATATTGATCAGAAAACATTTCAGCCTTTTTTTCAGGTTTTGATGAGCTTGTTTAGAATATCCAGGTATAAATTTAGATTTTCTTCATATTCAAGTTTCAGAAAGCTCTTGAGGTTTCTGCATATCTTTGGAAACTATCCTATACATCATAGAGAATGGAGGCCATTCCAAACTTATGGTGACTTGATTTCTAAATATTTATTTGCATGTTCATTATTTGTAATACATGTTCCCATAGAAACATATTATGATAGGAAATTAGTTTTAAAACTAGTCCAAATGTAATTATTTAACCAATAAATTTCCTTACCCATAATATATAATAGTGTAAAAACTAACCACTACATACAATATATTTTCCTCTGGAAAAGTGTTTTTCAGTTTCTAATTATGCATTCTGTGAAGTTGTGTCCTAATAAAAGTATTTATTTCCAAACAGACAGACATTTCCATGTATTTGGATTAAAACTGTTGTTTTTCAAAAGGTGGATCTTGACCCATAAGTTAAGCACAAAATCAATTTAGCAGGCTGCTACCATTTGTTTATGAAAGCATGGAATGGAGTGGAATGCAATGGAATAGATATATCAGAGTACATCCCAGAGACTAAGGCTATATATGAACATTTTATTTCACTTATATGTATACATTAATATGTTTATGGGTGTTACATGTGTGCTAAATAGCAATGTAAAATGTGTGTCTTCTTGTGGGTCACAATAAAAACAAATTAAAATCACTAATGTACTCAAGATGATTGACTGGATTTCTTGTGTTCTTTCCACAGGCATTTTGCTATTGAATAGACATAAACAGTGTGCATGTAAAATGTTTTTAAGACTAAATAAATGGTAATAAATGGATTCAAGTTCTTAGTAGATGTTTACTGAATGAACATACAGGCTGTTCTTATGCAGAGTGAAATATACGAGTGATATCAACTTATCTATTCATTTAGATGGAAATGCTATTTTAAGAAATATCATTTGAGACTCATTGTCCATATTGAGACTCTTTGAAGAAATACGCTGGATAATTATTAAGTGGACTGGGAAGATTGGGAGGCATTGGGATGTTTGAAAAAGAAGTGAGTCTTACTAGAGCTTTTATAGATATCCGTTTAACCTTGATTGCTCTCCTTAGAAAAGAGTTTCATGGCTTGTGAGTAAATTCATTCATTCATAAATTCATTCATTTATTCAAGGAATCTTAATTTAGCCCCCTACCATGTGTCAGTACCATTCTTGTTTCAGGACATGGAGTGCTAAGCTAGACAAAAGAGGTTCTGACTTTCATGGATTTATACTGTAATGGGCAGAGACAAACAACAGAAACAAATAAGTTATTAAATATGCTTAATTGAGGTAGTTATAATTTCTAGGAAAAATTTTTTTTTTAAATCAAAGGGTAAACACTTGGGGATTGGGGCAGGAAATATTTTAGATAACTGTCAAGCATGAAATCTCTGTGGAGACAAGATTGACTTTAGCTTTGAGTAATGAGAAAGTGCCAATATTGCAAAAATCTGGGGCAAAAGAAGCAAGTATAAAAGCCCTGAGGTGAGAATGTAAAAGGCAGGGTGGCAGGAACCAACTGTATGAAGAGGAAGGTAATAAAATAGGAGGAGGTCATGATAGTAGCTCAACATTGTGAACATAACAGAACTGAATTATATGTTTGATTGTGGTTAAAAGGGGAAATTTTAGGTTGGATATATGTAACTAGAATAAGCATTTTTAAAGAAGACTGTGCAATGCAGTGAACCCTAAGATAAACAATGGACTATATTTAATAGTACAATTTTAATATTACTTCCTCATTTGTAACAAATGTACCACACTAATGCAAGGTGTTAATAATAATGAGGAGTATATGGGAACTCTATTTTCTACATGATTTTTCTGTATACCTATAACTTTTCCTATTAATAAAAAAAAGGAAGATTTAAAAGAAGACAGGTTCAAGATCAGTCAGGGTACTGTAGGTCAAGGTATTAGGAAGTTAAGAAGAATTATAAAATGAGAAATAGTATTATTTTTCCATTTTGAAAGATTACTGCATCAGATGTGTGGCAGTTGAATTGTACAGAAATAAAAGTGGAATCCAGGGAAACACTTAGATGGTGTTTCAATGCTTTTTGGCAATGGTTTTAGTTTTCCTTGGCTGCTCAAGAATATATCATGCAATGGGTTGATTTAAACAATGGTAATTTCTTAGCTCGCAGCTTTGAGGCTAAGAAAAAGTCCAAATCAAGGCATTATCAAGGCGATGCTTTCTTCTGGAAGACTGGTATTCTGGGGCAGCTGCTGGTGATCCTCGGTCATGGTTCCTCTGTCAGATGGCAATGCACATGACAGCCTTTCTTGGCCTCTACTTTCTTTTGCAAGTTCTGTTGACTTTCAGCTTTTTGCTTCCCATAGGTTTCTCTCTATCTATCTGAATTTTACTCCACCTATAAAGGACTCCACTAATATGATTAAGACCCATCCTGAATGAATTGGATCACACCTTAACTGAAGTAACTTCATCAAAAAGTCCTACTTAAAACTGGCTCACACCCACAGAAATCGATTAAGTTCAAGAACATGTTTTTTGGGAGGTACATACAGCTCAGTATCACTGAATATATATTGTGGTGCTATTAATTGAGATAGGTAAATAGGAGAAAATATTAACAATCATAATCACAGAACACATTTTGAAGCACTTATATTATGTGTGATAATAAACTAAGCACTTTACATATACTATTTCATTTAACCTTTAGAACAACTCTGTGATCAATATACTAAATTTAATTTCAATATATAAGTAAGCAAATTAGACTAAAAAGAGCTTAATTGCCCAACATCCTTACAGATATACATGATACAGTATTTGAGTAATAATTCTTCTACCTTGAGATATGAAAAATCAAAAGCATGAGCCACAATATGAAAATAAAGATGGAAGGTTAAGGCGTGTTTGACTCTCGAGACAAGAATATGAAGCACATGAGTTTAAAACTAGAGAGTTATAAGAAATCCCACATCCTTTTATATTTAAGGTAACAACTGAAACACTTATGAAGAATTGGTGTTAAAGTATTATTTAAAGCCTTGTAACCTCAATTATTTTTGTGTTTATGTTCTACAATCAATTACTGTCCCCACTGTAATCCATCTGTGGTGGATTGAATTGTGTACCCCAGTTCTTGGTCTTGCTCTGAATTCTGGTGGGTGTGGACCCATTGTAAATAAGATCTCTTCAACATGTTACTTCAGTTAAAGCTCGGCCCCACTGAATCAGGTTGGATTTTAATCCAGATTACTGGATTAATCCAGATTACTGGAGTCCTTCTTAGGCAGAGTGAAAGTCAGGTGGAGAATGATGCCAGGAGAGGCTGCCATATACAATGCAATGTGACAGAAAAGCCAAGGATCAAGCATTGTCATCAGCCGTAGAACATCAAAGTCTTCTGAGAAAAAGCATTGTCTTTCTGATGTCTCCATTTTGGACTTCTCCTAACCTCAAACCATGATCCAATAAATTCCCATTGTTAAAGCCAATCCATTACATGGTATATGTTTTCACAGCCAGGAAACTAAAACATCATCCAAGCTGGCTCAATTACTTCCAGCCTTTGACATGCAGAACACCCTTTGGAAATTAAGGAACCTACAATCAAGTTTCCTAACCTCACACTTCATTCTAAAAGCAGGATTTAGAAGTAGGCTCTCTGCATCTTGAATTCTACTGTATTGTGGTTCATCAGAAAAACAGAACTGATGAAGATTATATATATAACATCTATCTATCTCTTTATCTCTATCTATATTATATATCTATCTATTTACTTACCTATCTATCTATATCATCTATCCATCTATATCTATCTATCTATCTATTTATCTATCTATCTAGATATGCATCATGAAGAATTGACTTACACATCCATGGGCACTAACAAGGCTAAATTCCTTAGAGCAGGCTACAAGCTGAAAACTTCAATAAAGGTGATTCTGAAGTCTGTCAAGTCTGCATTCCCCAGGGGAATCTCACTCACTGAAGGTGAGGTAGAGATTATTCTTTCTGTTCTCTAAAATCCTCAGAGAACTGGCTTTTAAGACTACCAACAGATTGGATGAGGTGACTCCCACATTGGTAAGGCAATATCTTTTTTGATTGTAGATACAACCAGCTGATTATAGATGCAAATCCATCTACAAATTAGGTGAGGGTACAGTAACAATCAAGCCTGTGTTTGCTTGATCAAACAACTGGACCCCATAATCTAGCCAACTTGACATATAAAATTAACCATCTCATCTACCTTGACTTCTCTATTTCTCACATACCCCTCATCTGATCTATCAACAAAGCCAATATGCTATTGACATATATCCAAAACCTGATACCATTCCTCTACTTCCAGTGTTCCAGCACAGGTCTAAGCCTTCATCACTGTCACTCACCTATCCTATATTATAGCTTTGTAACTGGCTTCCCTACTTCCTTTCATTGCCCTCAGTCTATTCTCAGAAGAGTAGCCAGAGTGTTCCGTTTAAAATGTAAGATCATCTCACTCTTCTGATCAAAACCCTCAGTGACTACTCAAACTTACAGAATACAATCCTACAAAGACTTAAATAAGATGGAATCAACTTCCTTTCAGATCTTATTTGCTATTACTTTGTCCTTTGCCTGTGCTGTTTCAGCTATGCTGGTTTCCCACACCTCTTTGAACGTGTAAACATTTTCCTTATGAGGCTTTTACATATACTATTTCCCTGTTCTTGGAAAGGCCTTCCCCTTAGACATATGTCTGACCCCTCACTTTTTTCTAGTCAGTTTTTAGCAGAGTCTTCCCTGACCTCCCCACCAGCTTAAAGAGCTCGCTCTTCTCATAATTCCCTATTCCCCCATCCTGCTTCATTGAGGTGTACACATTTAAATAATTTAAATGATTATGGCCTGTTTCACACATAGCGTACCACTAGAATGAAATCTTGAAAACAGATACTTTCTCTTTTGGTCATTGTTTTATCCCCAATGCCTAGAACAGTTCTGCGCACATAGCAGGCACTCAATATATTTAAACCAAATGAATGAATAGATGCTACAAAATGAATCATTTGATTGACAACCAATCCTTCTGTCAAAGGGCAGAATTACTGGACAATGGCTTCCCAGATTGATGCTACAGAGTGGAAAGATGGCTAGTTTAGCGTGAGGTTTCATTGTACATAGATTCTTGTCTACTCCATATGGCTAAGCATCTGTAAGAGAGCCCTTCCCCATTCACCAGAAAACTGCCTTGATTTTTACTTACTCACCTTGGTCTTGCCACCCTATTTCCCTGTTCCCGCTCTTCCTTGATGCAAATTAGACAGATTACCAATTTTCCAAATGCTGCCACCCTTACACTTCTGAAATTATTACACATTAAAGGCATTTATGTGTTGGATGAGGTTGTTAAAACTTCATTTAAACTTAACATTTAAATGTCTAAATCTGACCAGAAGTTTGCTCCATACACTCCAGAGCAACGTTTTCTGAAACCAGCCCCCCTGCACTCTCAGAATGACATATTACATTGAAGTACAGTATATTTTAATCCTTTCTAGAAGTTAATGCTGACAACAAGTGTCTATTTGTGTAAAAAATATAAGGAGAAAAAGCACAAACAACTTCAAGGCAGATAGGGAAAGAAAAGTTTGGAACTCACACCTTGTGGAGAGAAGACTCTTATGTACAGAACAGATAAGACCTTTGGTAGAAGTGGGCTTCAAAAAGTGCTTTGGTTCATATTCCCCAAGGAATATTTAAAAACAATATTATATATATATATATATAATATATATACCTTTGCTTCTACATTCTGGAAGTGAAGTCTACAGAATTATTTCAAGAGCTCTCAGCTCTTACTAGAGATCTATGAAGAGTGAATTTATTTTTAAGTTAAATGACATAAGTAATTTCATTTGCTAAGATATCAAGTGTCTAGTAAATATTGAATTTAATACTTAATTAGGTAGATAGCATCATTCATTTTTAATTCATTCAACAAATATCTTGTGAGCACATAATGAGAATTTGTACAATATTTGTTGGCCTACCATGTTCCGTTTTATGTTCTTAAGATACGATGAACTAAAATAATCTTGTGGGAAGCAGATGTGGCTCAACCAGTTGGGCACCCACCTACTACATGAGAGGTCCCAGGTTCGGGTCCCGGTACCTCCTAAAGAAGACAAGCAGATGCCTGCACCAGCAGCAATGAGCTAGACACCACACCCCCTGCAACGAGCAGATGCCTAAATGAGCAGATGCCACAAGCTAGCAGAGAGGGAAGAAGATGTGACTCAGGCCACTGGGTACTCGCCTCCCATGTGGGAGATCCTAAGTTTGCTTCCCGGTGCCTCCTGGAGAAAGTGAGCACACAATGAGCAGATAGACAAGAGAAACATCTGGGGCGGGGGGGGGGGGGG
>JAQZBX010001833.1:0-78050 GCA_029593785.1 Cabassous unicinctus | reverse complement strand
ACAATATGTCTACAACAGAACACCACCAAGTCCACTCTAGTCCACAGCTCCTCCCCCAATCCTGAGGGGACTTGGAAGGTGATGTCCACTCCACCTCCAAGTGAGAGAGGGCTTATATCCCATGGATATAGTGGATGGGATTATCTTGCCTTCAGCTGCAGGCCCTCTCCATTCCCTGGGATGGCTGTTGCCCATCGTCATCTCCTCGCCAGGTTACTTGGAAGTTTTAAAGATGGTCAGATAATAGAGCTTTACATGTATTTTAGGCAGGGCTATGACTAGTGTATAAGAAGCTTTTGTGGAAATTGGAAGAAATGCTCCCTCAGTGTGTGAAAAGGTAGAAAGAAGACTACCTGAGCAAGTGCTATTACAAAAGCCTTCCCAGTGCCTTAGTTCAGAGGCAGCTGCTGCCATGTTGAGTGGGGAGGGGATTTAAGTCCCCCTCACATCCTTCTCCAAGGGTATATGGGCAGGATAAGCATTTTCAACCATAAAATGTTAGACCTAAGAATAGATTGTAGGAGTTCACATTTGTGGAAGTTTCTAACTGGTGAATCATAAAAAGAGAGAGATTATGATTTTAAACTAATCCATTTCTGTGGGTGTGATACTCTTTGATTTTGTTTAATTCTGTTGAGGGTCCTTTGATTAGATTACTTACTTAGAACACTTGGGAGCTTTTGATTGAAATACATCAGTGAGGCATGACCCACATGAAGTCTCTGCCCTCTTACTGGGCCTGATATAAATGATACAGATAGAGACAGATACACAGACACAGGAAAATGGAGCTCTGCCATATTTGATCTGGCCATGTGAGGGAGGATTAGAGGATTGCTAAAGCATGAAGCCCCCAAGAGGCTGGGCCGCTGGAGGAGCTAAACATGAAAAGATATTTACTATATGCTTGATTGCTCACAGCTGAGCTCCAGAAGCTGAGTTCTGTAAGACAGTGAGCCAGAGGGGAAGGCTGAGACCTTGGCAGAGATTATTGGCCATCTTGCTTCCCGACATGGTAGCTGATTTTGTTTAGAAATTACGTCTTATGGCACCATGATTGGATTTTCATTGCCTTGAAATTGTAACATTTTATCTTAAATAAATCCCCTTTATAAAAGCCAACTCATTTCTGGTATTTTGCATCAGCAACCCTTTTAGCAAACTAAAACAGAAATTGGTACTGGGAGAATGGGGTAGTGCTGCTGCAATTACAAAAATACCGGGATGGTTTTATAAATGGGGAAGGGATTTTTTTTTTAAGCAATTGTGAGATTTTTTATAGAAAAGGCATAGATTGCTTTGAAGAGATTATTAGCAAGAATATGGACCCTAAAGTCATTTCCAATGAGGCCTTAAAAGGAAATGATGAAACCATTATTGGAAACTGGAGGAAAGACAATTCTTGTTTTAAAGTTGCAAAGACCTTGGTAAAATTAACTCCTGATATTACATGGAAGGCAGATTTTGAAAATGACAAGCTTGGACATTTAGCTGAGGATATTTCCAAAGTAAATGCATAAAATGTGGCCTGGCTTCCCCATACAGCTTATACCAAATTGTGAGAGGAAATGGATGATAAGAACTAAACTGCTTGGCACAAAGAAACCAGAGAATATTGATTTAAGAAATTTCAATCTTCCAGAAAACAAGCCCCCAGAGGGTAGTGTCCCATGTGAGAATTTAACTAAACTTGGAACTTATAAGTCAGGTTTGGGAATGGGGTTATCTAAAAAGGACTTGTGGAAAGTCTTACTGTCTGTTGGCTTACTGTCTGCTTTCTGCATGCTAAACCAACAAGTTCTTTTGTGAAACCTGTATGAACAAAACCCTTGTCAGCCTGGACTAAAAGGGACAGGGAGAGGAGAGATTGAAGGAAAAATGGCTTCAAGGAAAGCCATGGAGGCTGATATATTGAATTAAGTCATTTCATCGGACAAGGAGAGGTATCTCAACCATATTTGTGGAAAGGGTAACTTTGCCCTAGCATTTGAAGAGATTGGATCTTCCAGCTCATTATTCATGGATAGTTTGGCCACCCCAGGTTACAGAAAGAGTGCAATACCTTCCCCCATGGTTCCCAAGCACTCTCCCCAAGAGTCAGGTTGCCACCCCACTATTCTGATGAGTGTGGACCCATGTGCCAGAGATTAGGGAGAATATTGCCACCACCTCACTGTACTAAGGAAGTTGAGACTGTTCCCAGGGTTTGGGGAAAGTGTGGTCATCACCTCAATATTCTTTGAGGGTGAAGTCTAGAGCTCAGCCATCACCCAGGTGCTTGATGAGGGTGGAAACAAGAAAATGGCTGTTGGACAAGTCTCCATGAGGCCCTGAGGAGAAGAAGACATCATTCTAAGCATGACTTTCAGACTTTGAAATCTAATGGAGTATTCCCTGCACATATTTGGAACTGTTGGGGACATTTGATGCCTGTTTTTCCTCCAAAATTCTCTCTATATTAATGCAAATGTATATCTTATGTCTGCCTCTTGTTTTATATGAGAAGCAGAGAACTTGTTTTGTAACTTTCACAGGTCTACAGCCAGAGGAGACATTTGAACCAAGGGAAGCCACATGCCTGTAACTGATTTATATGAGATTTTGTACTTAGTGAAGTACACTTAGTTAGGGAGATGATTTAAAATTTTTGGAATATTGTGATTTAATGAATGCACTTTGTATATGGACAGACAGGTCTTTTTGGGATTCAGAGGATAGAACTGGCAGTTTGAGTTTGGTCAGTCCCTAAAAGAGAAAGATTATGTTTTTAAACTAATCTCTTCCAGTGGGTGTGATACTCTATGATTGAATTAAATTAAGTTGTGGGTTCTTTGATTAAATTACATGATAAGATCACTTTAGAGCTTTTGATTTGACTACATTAGTGAGACTTGTCTCAGGTTGATTCTCTGCCCTCTTGCTATGTCAGATATAAACAGATTCACACAGAGAGACAGACATAAGAAAAGGAAGCTCTGCCATATTTGATCCAACCATGTGAGAGAGGATTAGAGGACTGCTTAAGAATGAAGTCTTTAAGAGACTGAGCCCATGGAGCAGCTGAAGAACATATAAGCCCTGATATATGCTTGATTACTCACAGCCGAGCTCCAGGACCTTGGCTCTGAGAGATAGTGAGCCAGGAGGCTGAGACCTCAGCAGAGATTGTTGGCAATCTTGCTTCCTTATGTGGCAGCTGACTTTGGTGAGTAAACTCTTTTTATGTTGCCTCAATTTGGACATTTCATGGCTGAAGAACTGTAAGCTTTTACCTCAAATAAACCACTTTACAAAAGCCAAACCATTTCTGGCACATTACATCAGCAGCACTTTGGCAAACTAGAACAACATCCATGGATTTCTATTTGTGAAATAATCTTGCACCTTCATTAGAGTCACTGAAAATGAGTAATATGGGAGTTCCATTCATGCTAGTATTGGATAGTTATCTGCAGCTCTGAGGTACTGCATGGTTACAGATTATACACAAACACACATATACACATACATACATATATGAATATGCCTATTTTCTCTGTGTCTTAGTAGACAGTTAAAAAAGTCACATTATTTGAAACTTCTTGCCCTATTGTTTTTAAAAGTTTCTAGAGTCTCTGTGGATTACAGTCATTAAGGAGTTTACAACACAAAATTTACAGAGACAAGAAACTTCTCACTCACAACTGAATTTTTCCTAGCCTAAAGGTTCACTCTGAGTGATCTTGGCCTGATTTTAAAGTTTTATTAATCTGAGCAAACCTTCCTCCAGGTATGTGTTGTGGAATTTTCCTGGGGTGCTTTGGCAGTAGCCCAACCTCAAAAGTGATCTCATCTCAGCAGTTCCTAAAGAAACCCAAATCCTTTGGCTCCAAAAACAAATTCCAAAAGGAAGAAAAATGGATCCAAGTCCATCCTCCTTTTGATTTTTTCTGAGCTAAAAGATGTCTATTGTGCATGGGTGATATCTTATAAAGTATGGTCATATATTGTAAAGTATAAAATTGCTTGTCTTAGAAAGAGAGAATGAAAATGATTGGGAATTCTTTCCTAGATTATAAAAAGTCATTAGTGCTGAACATAAGATGGCATCAACCCATAGTAGATTTCTGAGAATTCTATGAAGACTAGATGTTAGGGAAAGTTGTATTATCTTGTAAGGTCTGATAAATTTATTTGAATATTTATTTTAAATAATTCATAAGAAAATGTATATTAGTGATTTAATAAGACATATTATCTCACTTGATTTTTGCTTTCTGATAGTAACCCACTTATTGTTTCCTCTAGTAGTCAAAATTCTTCATCAAAATGTGTAAGCCCTGCTGAAAGGATTTATAACTACAATTTTTATTCCATGTATCCTCCCTTAATCAACCAGCTTCTCTCTCTGACTGTCATTTTCCCTGTCTCTCTCTCTCTGTCTTCCCTGGTAGAGAGGAAAAATGGCTTTCTAAAACAACAAATAAGGGAACTCACTAAAAACTGTACATTGTGGGGTTACAGCTCAGTGTTAACTGGCTCTCATGAATTTAAACCAAGACTCAACTACCACAAAAGGTGTCTCTCCATTTGAGTTGTTGGCACAGCTGGATAATACAGTCCCTATAACAATAAAGGTATCAGCTATATCACCTGGCCATTTCCCAAAAGTGAATGGAAACTCATTATGGCTGCTGAAGGCTACTGTGGCTTTACTAGCCTGTGCTGGCCTGGTCTCCTTAGCCCTATAGTGGATATTACTTTCAGACTGGCTCTTTTTAGTAGTGCCAGAGAGCACTATGTAACAGGCTGGTGGAATACTGCAGTCAAACTTCCTGTTCTCATGAGGACTGACATTAATATAATATGTAAATTGCTTGAAAAGCATACCAGTAGGGGAAATCATTGTCAGAATTATGTGGGTAGAACCTAAAGAAACACAATTAGCATTATGGCCTGCTCCTTTGGAGGGTCAACATGTGTGGCACTGTAAGTCTGGATAACACCCACTCTCAGCAAATATCCTAGAGTTTATGGGAGAAAATTCCACTGTTATTTTACTCACTGGAGAAGACTTTCTTCTCTGGGTACCTATTAAACCTTTGTGCTTGCACCCTTAGGCTTCTTTTTCTGATTCACATGACTTTGTTTAATGTCTTCCTTCACTGGGCCACCACCATGGCAGTAACCCAAAATCAATTGGTGTGTAGATACATGCCAGCGCCCAACAGTTCCAGTCTCCCCTTGAATATCCTTCCCTCATCTTTGAAAAATTGGAGTAATTGGCTAAAGACTTCAAATAAGACCATCCCTTCAAGGTAACAACTGCCAGAGCCCATGGACTTCTATAATTACTAGTTACTATTTGCTTGTCTTATTGTTTATATTGTATATGTGGCCTTATATCACAGTATCACCATTTATAAACCCCCCTTTTCCACACACAGGTCCTCAGGTGGAAGAGGTGGAGGAAAGATTGTAAGAGTTATGGGACCAGGTGGATTGTGGCATATAAGGCTTTGTCTTTTCTCCCCTAACCCTTCCAGTTCTTTCAGCTTCGATTCGCATCAACATTTCATTCTTAAATAGTTAAAAGACAAGACTTGGGAACTGGTTGTGAACTTGTGATTGATCAGTAACTTTTGTAACCCTTTACAATCATTAGAAATCCTGCTGCCTGTCATGTGCCTTCCCCATCTGTACACAGACATGCATTTTAAAAGGACTTTCTCATTTTGCAGTGAGTGCAAATGATAAAACTCAAAACTGTCCCACTACTAAGGACAAGTATTTCATATAAGCCCCAAGTATATGCTCATTTATTCAACAAGCTGGGCTTGTCTTAACTTACCTTTGGTCTGATGTACCCCTCTCAGTTCAGCAGGAAGTTATCATTTTACACAGCTTCTCACTATACTCAGAACAACCCTCCAGCACCCTAAGATTATGAGAAGCTTATTTTTTTTTCCATCTTGTAATATTGTCTTGGGTTGATGGCTAGCTCCTTGTTTTCCCATCCACCATCCTTAAAGCAGGGCTGTCATATTGTGGCCCCAATGAGGTTGGTAACATTTTCTGTGGCAGTGCTCCCTCCTCCACTTGACCTGTGCTAACAAACATGTCATTGAATAATATATTTCCTCATTTCCCTTATCCTGCCCATCAGATTCTTCTCACTCACAGTGTCCTCTTATGCTTGCATCATCTCCACCATACTGAAGATATCTCAGCCCTAGGTCAACACAAAGTCTTTGCTATCTGTGTCTCTCACTTCACTGTGGGATCTCCATCTTTGCATTTGTCTTTCCCTCACTGAAGAGCAGCCTTTACCTCAACAAGATTCTCTTTATCCTCTACAGTATCAACACATCTCTCCTGAATCCGTGCTTTTTAGTTTACAAAAGGAAACCATGAAAAATGCTCTGAAGGTCACCTTTGCTAAGGGCTGGGACTTCCTAAGGGGATAAGGTCCAAGTGAGGGAATCTTTCAGAATCATTCCAATCTTTGCAATTCTCAGCCTTTTGGAGAAGAGTCCAGGAATTTACATAAAAAATAAGGGTATGTCTATGTTAAGTGTTCATATAATGCTCTATCAAAATAACATATTCAAACTAGATTCAAATACATCTTATATTTAAGACTCATGAATAAATATTGAAAGAATAATTTGATGATTTTGATAGTGGCATTGTGGCAGGATATGCTGTAGTTAATTGATGTGATGTTGGTGCTATTGGTTAATGGTCAAACTAATAGAATGGTAGTAATGGGGACATATGTGTATAGTTCATTGGCTGAATATATATGTGTGGAATTCAGAAAGAAAACACAGTTCTAAGAAAGACAAAGAAAAATGTATACACACACACAGGAAATCTCACAAACACACAAACACACTCACATATATACATGATGGAAAGTAATCAAAGTATAAATTCTGGCATATTTAAACTTCAGCTGTAACCTAGTATCAACTAATATTAAGATGATTGCCTTTTTTTCATTAAATTTTGTTAGATTTATGAATCTGACTGTTCCATAGATATTTCTTTTTAACATTTGCATTTTCCTGTTATGTAAATTCAAATATCTTCTTTTTCATGAAGTCATTGTTTGCTCCCAGTTAGTAAGGAAGACTTCCTTCCCCAGTGAAATTGTTACATATCTGTACTATAAATTTCACCACTTTAATGATGTAAGGGATCATCATGTAAGATAACCTTCATCAATCCTTATGTAATAATCCTTTTTAAACTTTATTTTACTTTAAAATCAGTTGTTGTGTTTAATCTTATCTTTCCCAAGAACATGTGATTTTCATATCTTGAAAAACAGTGGCTTTATTATAAAAAGCTTCATTCCTATTAATAGAAAAAAACAAAAATATGTAAATAGAGCTTTAAATGTGTTGCCATCTTTTGTCTATATGTTCTCCTTCTTCAGATACCTGAAAGACTGACCTTGCTTTGAAGAAGGTAACACAGTCAAGGTCTGTTCTTGAGTTTTATATTTACATCTATCAACGAAGAGAGGTGGATTCAATTGAAGTTTGCAAAGTCCCAGATAATTTGATTATCTGACTTTAGACACGTGATCTTACTGGTACCAATCAAATGTAGCGTGTTTTCTGGTCATAAGAAATATCTGTGCAATCTTGAGAGATACAAATTTCTAGTATTAGAGGTTTAGAGCAGTTAGTAAAACCTTTAACTGCGTAAGATGTAAGCACTCAATTATCCTCTCTCTTCTTACTCAGATACAATTAAATCTACCACTTATTTCTGTAGTGCATTATCGCATATATGGTCATGCATTTAATATAACCTTTTCACACTTGGTAAGGTAAGCATGTAATATTGCCACATTTGAGTTCCTTTTGACAATAAAATGGAGTTCCAGATGTTATTTTGTTGAGAAAAGATGGTTGCAAAGCAGAATTTTCCCATGGCTTATATGATCTTGTGTTCAGCCTTACAAGTGAGAGAATGTAAAAGCATTGCACAAGGCATTCTGCCCTAAAGAAGTACCACTGGGTAATGTCCTTTCCTACTGGGGAAGCTCAGATGAATCCTTCTAGTTCTGACATTTTTGGAGCAAATGATTGATGTAAAATTTTAAAAAGCATATTTATGATATAGTAGGAAATATTTACATCCCATAGAGGTGAGGGAAAAAGTGCAAGCACTAAATATTTTTCATTCTTCCATAGTGTACTCATACATTGCAATATAGGAAATATAAGGTCAATAACAAATGAGGAATCATCATTAGCCATTTAGTGACCATTTTCTATGAGGAAAAGTGTTTTCTCAAATAACCTGTTTGAGGGGAAAGAGAGAAGATGGTGGCCCTAGGGGAACCAGTGAAGCTGGAGAGAGATATTTGTAGAGTGATTGAATTGTTGGAAAAACTACAAAAGAGTGGAGAAATACTACCACAAATCTTCAGGCTTTACAAAGAGTCCTTCAAAGTGAGTTCTGTAATGCTGTAAGAGATGTGTATGAACATGTCTATGAGACTGTGGACATCAGTAGCAGTCCTGAAGTGAGAGCTAATGAAACTACAAAGGCTACTGTTTATGCCTTTACTGCCAAAGAAGAACATTTCCTTCCTGGAGTGGTTGAGCTGCCAAAAACAGAATAAGGCCTTAGAATCAATATTATGGGTGGGAAAGAACAAAACTCTCCAATCTATATACCTTGAATAACCCCAGTTGGTATTGCTGATAGACATGGGGGCCTCAAGTGGGGAGACCAACTTCTTTCTGTTAATGGTGAGAGCATTGAAAAAACTGTAGAACTGCTGAAAACAGCTCAAGAAAAGGTTATATTAGTAGTACCACATACACCCAAAGTCTTAGAAAAAAACAGAGCCATGTTTTGAAAAAGTGAGATCAGCAAAATGCAGGCCATAGACCTGATATACTTCAAAACTTTACATTCCATCTTGCTTTTAGTTAGAAAAGGTTTAATTGTGAACTACTGAGGGCTGCAAAAACAAAACAGAACAAAAAAATAACTTTATATTCCATTTTGCTCTTAGCTAGAGAAGTTTTAATTGTGACCTACAGAGGGCCACAATGCCAATGATTGAGAAAAACATAATGCCCCATGAAATTCTCCCTGCCATTTTGTAAATGCCTATTTTAACATCATGTATGAATCCAGAGATGCATCACATTTTTTCTGACAAAAATAAGTAAAAGGTAATCAGGACAATTTTGTTCTGCTGTTTTACAGGTCTTTTTCAAATGCAGATTTTGTCATAAATTTTTTATAGATTTTGAAAAAATGCTTTTTTAAATATTAAAACGTAATTTTACACCTTAATCTTTTTTATAAAAAACAGCTCTCATCATTTGGCTACTTATTTAAAAAAAACAAATCTCCAATTCTTTTTGCTCACACTATTTATTTTAACCTGGGAGATTTCTTTTCAGTTTTCCAAGAAATTAAAAATAACAATCTCAGCTATAGCAGTTCATTGCACTGTCAGTGTTAAAACCACTGCTGCATTTTGTGCTTTTGAAATATGCAAAATATAAACCAAGAACAGTAAGTCATAACTAAATAGAGTGGAAGTTTTTTATTTTTATCTAAACAATGTATGATGAATAGTAATGTGCACTGATTCATAAAATAAGTTTATAAACACTGAACAATCATTGCTAAAATATGTATTCTTTCATCATATTTGAAGAGTAATACAAGAGGATGTAGTTTGATTGTTTGCCTTCCTGATTACATCCCTTTCTAATTATATTCAATACTAAATTATAAATTATAAGTGAAAAAATCAGGTTCACATTTCATCTTTTACAAATTTTTTTTATGCTATTCATTTTTATTTAAATATATTTCTTATATTTTGATTCTTTCATTCCTACAGATAAGTCAGTTAGTTTGTAGTGGGAAATAGCAGAGGTGAAGAAGGTTATACCTTTAACCTCACTATCCTCAAGAGTTACACACACTTACTGGTTCAGTTTAAAAGATAGAATTAAATAGGAAGAAGTTAGAAGTATATATTTGAGATATGTAGAACTTATGAAGCAATATATTCATAACTATTTGGAGACTCCTTGTCAAAATGCACAGGAACTAATTCATATTAAAATTACAGGATTTACAGATGTGATCTTTATTTACAATTCAAATCGTGATGGGAATTTTGAGAGGTTTTTTTTTTTCTCACTTGTCTACTGGATGTTACCCTTTTACTGATAGGCAGTTATTAGTGTATGATTTTGAAGTATTTTTTTCTTTGCTGAAATTAAAAAGTTGAGGTTCATTTTTAGTCAGAATATATAGGAGAACTTTTAATTTTTTTTTTATTTTAACAAGTGCCAGATCCTAAAAAGAAGGTAATGGATTGGACCATAATGGAATGGGATTTAACATCATCTACCCTGTATAAAAAGTGAGCATTTTTAACATTCCTTCAGGAAGACTGGAAATGTGTACCTTTTCTGCATGTTTGTAAGCACCATGAGTCTTAAAAGATTATTCCAGTTTTCAATGATTTTCAGATTAAGAAGTCAATCAGCAATGTTATTTATTGTTTAGTTATTAAACACTCGATTGCATGATTGAATGCATCCTTAGTCCACTACAAAATGTTCTTGTTGTTGATAGGATCATGATATAAATTGTGTATTTTCAAAATAAATTGATGTTTTGAAAATGTTGAGATCAAAGTAGTGTAGAAGAATTATTTTATTGAATTATTTTAATTTAATTGTAAAATTATTAAGAGTATTTGTTGTAGAGCTTTATATATTAAAGAGAGTTATTGGTGTATATAAAAACAGTAATAATATTTTTATGTTTGTGTTCTTGCATTACTGTGTAAGTAAGCCCAGAAGGTATCTTATTTTTAGTATAGCTACAGCTACAGTAGTTTTTAAGGGCACATCAACATTTCATTATAAATTATAACTTCCTGGTTCAGTATCTCAGCTCTTTCAGAACTTTCAGCCAAGTTAAACTTTTTTGGCGTTGAAATTTAGTAAATTGAGTAAGCCACTTTTTTTTTCCTTCTACAGTAATCCACAAACTGTTCTTGGTGTGGGTTAGCACCTATTTATAATTCTTAAAATAAGTATAATTTAAAGGAGACAAATACAGTAGTTTTACATGATACTGCTAAGTATGCATAGCAGTATGTTTCATTAATGCAGTTTTCACAGTGTATCCCAGAATTTTAAGTCTTGACCCTAAAAAAATTCAATTGTTCAGTGACAAAGATGTACAACAGTGGTCTAGTATAGGGAGGAAATTATGTCAATTTTGTTCTTACAAATGTGCGATTCATGATCATTACGTAAGAATATAGTAAGTATATAAAAGCATTTGGTTTATAAGTTACAAATAGAAATTACCACCCTCCACAATTTCCCTTTATTTTCTTGGCATTCCAAAAAAGTGAGTTGACTCAGTGGTTCTCAACCTTAGATACATAATAGAACACCCTTCAGAGCTTTAAAATTAATTGCTACCTGGGTCCCATTCCACATCATCTAAATGAAAATCTCTGAGAGTAGGGCCCTGACATTTATTTTTATTAGTCTTTCCAAGTGGTCCTAATGGATGTCTAAGGTTGGAAACTACTAGTTTTATCCTATATAAAATATTCTAATTACACTGGACTCTGTTTGGAATATGCAACTATGTAATGATTGTTTATATTTCTTAATAATTTATTTGGGAACAAAAATGGCACTTTATCTGGAACTAATTACAGTCTACCTCCTCTTTTTTTTTTTTTTAATAAACTCTGCCAGTAGATTTAGTATAAAATTTTAATGTGTGTAACTTTTCTGCTCCCTTCACCTTTAAAACTTATAAATATAAGTATTTTTTATTTGAGGAAGCATGTTTAAAAATTAAAATGAGAAATAGTGTCATTGATAATTACCTACTTTCTTTTGTGGCCATTGCTTCCATTGTGTAATGGATATAGTGGCCAAGTTCTTTGGGGTTTGATAATTCAGAGGTGCTTTCTAAAAATCCTCCTTCTCCTCCTGTAAATTTTAAGTCCCTTTGCTCAAGTATTTAAGTAGTTTAGCTCAAATAATTTGTTTACAATTAAAATGGATACCATAGCATTTAATGGAATAAATGGCAATGACTTCCCTGAAAAGAATGCCAACTTGTCTTGATGTACATTTAAGTCAGTATCTGTTCTGAATATTTTATAATGTGGAAAGTTCATTGAAATATTAAAGACTCTGGTGATAACTGTATTTCCTGAATAAATGTATGATTTAAAATTTTCTAACTTAAAAAAAAACTTGGTTGTCTCTGATTTATCCCTTTCTAAATATTCCCCTCCTTTTCATTCAAATCCACTTTTGAAAAAGTATTTTGGAAAGCAAACTTTAATGAAGGCACTATACCCTGCAAATTATGCTTCCTGTTGGGTTGTCAGTTTAGAACTCCAGGCTTCAGGTTTCCTGATCATACAGCTCATTGAAGCATTAGTTGGATAAAGGTCAAGGAAATTTTCTTGTTGGGGAATTGAGATAGGATTGGGTATTGCATTTTCAAAGGAGCAACATCAGAGAGCTGTTGAATTTTTGCCTTTGTAGGCAGGGACCCTGCATTTAGGTTTCCTATCACTATGTCCAGGGTTATATATAACCCCTTAGTCTCAGGTTCTGTAATTGGGTCTTGGCCTCTGCCTGGTTTATAAGGATTGGACACAATTGGTTGGCAGAGTGAGGCAGAGCAGATACCAATATACTCTTCTAGTATATTATTCATAGAATTGGTGTCAGAGAGTTGATACATGCTTTACAATGCAGCCTTTATTTTGTCATTCAGGGGATGCACAGTGAGAGGTTAGGTGGAGCAATTACTGGATTTCCCCAGGTTTTACTATAACAGCTGCTGGGGTCTCACAGTTGCAGACTAACTGTACAGTTCCATAGGTATGTTAAGCTGTGCACCATGAATGATAAGCTCATTGTCTTTGAGAAAAAAGGCCTTTCCTTAACCATACTGGATCCCAATACTACTTCTGTTCTCTTTCTTTCAGATGTGCTTGTTTGAATAATTGCTTTCCCTATCTCTCTCCCTCCCCACTGAGGTGCACAAGATTTATTCAATACACTGTGATGACTAAAATCTTCCTTAAAAATTTCCTAAAATCTACAGAATCACTGAACAAGAGAAACAACAAATGATAACTTAGTGAACTTCTGTACATCTGTGTAAGTGTGGCCAGCTGCCCAATCTGAAAACCCTCACACATTAGAGCATAAAATATTAATTCTAGATACATAGCTTTTGGTATAACACTTACAGTGCATTTATTTTAATAACCAAACTCTGAATTGGGGACTGCAAGTAATGAATAAAGAGTTTCAAGACAGTCGGGAGGAAGAAAAGATTTGCCTGATTCAGAGAAACCTAAAAGAGCATTGGCAAGCAAAACACAGGTACGTGTGCTGACAAGCACTCAAGTCAGCTTGCTGTTCTCTGTATTTCTCTGCCAGTTGGGCCACTTTCACTCTGGGGAAAACACTTCCCAATCAGAGAGAAAAACACAGGCAGTGATGGATTTGTCATTAGCCCCTTACAATTGTAGCTAACAGAGAGAAACTAATTTTGATTCTACATTCCACTTTGGTAAAGTACAAAGAAAGAATCTAATAGGTCTTGCTTGGGTGAGTTGTCCTTCTCTGCATAAAATACCTGCACCTAGAAAAGGTGCCCACTTAAAATATTATCAGGAAATGGGTTTAGAGGTAAGGTGAAGAGTCTTTTGCTGACCTTAAACCCTTTGGCAAATGAACAGATGCACTGTTATTGGTTTTCCAGGAATAATAGATAAATGAACTGAGCTATGATGACTGTGGTTGGTGAAGGGTTTAAGACCTTAGAGAAACATTGGCATCATATTTTTACCTTAATCCCCAAATAGAAAAAACTCTATACCTTAATTTCTCTGACTTTCCAGTAACTAACATTAAAAATTCAAGCTTACTTTTTAACAAAATGTGCAAACACTTTCTTATGTTAACCCTTACTATTATTCCATCTATGGCAGTAGTTTCTGTTTTTCCCCCTCTCCATATGGTTCATATGCTTCACTTCCATGTTTGATTCCCTGGAAGATGACCTACTTGGATGTTACTTCTTTTGGTCCCTTCACTCTGGTTTCCATTTGGTTTGGATCAGCAGGGACTGGCAGAGTAAGTGAGGTGAAAAGAGAGGGAATTTAGAGCATTAAGCCCCCTTATTCCATTCTTGCTTGGGTGAAGTATGACATTTCTATGCAAATCCTCAACTATCAGGTAGACAAAATTACCTAACCAGAGGATGTTATTCAGCTTCTCTTCACAGAAACACTCGTTCTTGTTGAATGAGCCCACTGAAATGTAGCTATGTGGCAGTGATAAAAGCTGTAGTAGTTGGGCAGTTTGATGTAATTATGAATTCCAAAAACAGATATTGGATTATGCTTATAAACTGGTCTGTTAATCTGGCCATGATTAAGATATGATTAGAGCATAAACTAGGCCATGTCAGTAGGGCATTGAGCCCCACTCCTTGGTGGGTGGGGGAATCAAATATAAAAGGCAAGGCAAAGGACAGAGGGAGCAGTTCTGATGTTGGATAGAATGCCTGAGAAGAAGAGAAGTGAGCCGTTTGCCTGATAGTCTATAGTCTACAGCTGACCTTGTGGAGGAAGCAGAATAGCTAAGCCCAGAGAGAAACAGATCCCCAGGGAAGAGAGGAAACCAAGAAGCCTGAACCCTGGCAAACATCAGTAGCTGCCTTGCTCCAACACATAGCAACATACTTTAGTGAGGGATGAAACTTATGCTTCATGGCCCAGTAACTGTAAGCTTCTACCCCAAATAAATAAACTTTATAAAAACCAACAAATTTCTGGTATTTTGCACCAGAACCCCTTGGCTGACTAATACAAAAGCCATGCCTGTAATCAACAATAGTTTAGCTCTCTAATAACAACTGAGTACTTAACCAGCCCACAGCAAAGACCAATGCTGAGTCACTGAAATGGCTCCATCTTGAGAGACAATGGTTTGTCCTTATAGAACAATTAACCAGAATCATCTTTTGAAAACTAACTGGAAGTCTTTGCATGCATTACCTTAGGCAAAGGTACAAATTTTATGGTAATGAAAACATGTAATTGGGCTCATATCCATTAAATTCACAAGCACCATCTGGCAGCAGCCAGGCTGATAGAATGGTGGAATGGCTAATTGAAGTCTTGGCTATAACTTCAGGTAGGGTAAATCAATCTGTTATGCTTTGGTGATATACAGGATGCACTAGATAACTTAAATGAGAGGTTAAGGTATGTAATCATTTCCCCAGATTCAGATTATATAAATCTAGAAAGCAATGGATGGGAGTAGGATGGCCACTCTAAATATTACATGTACTATTCATTTATAGAGTACAGGATACTTACTGCCCAGGAATTTTTATGCTGATTAATATGGGAAATTGGGTTGCTTCTATGCCATTGAGGGAAGGGAGAGTAGTCTGGAACCAGATATGCTGGACAACAATCAAAAGTTTATTGTTTGTGTATAATTTACATGTTTGCTAGGATGCTGAAAGCAATATCACAGAAATTGGTTAGCTTCTACAATGGAGAATTATTAGCTTACAAGCTTACAGTTCAGAGGCTGTGAAATATCAAAATCAAGGCATCATCAAGACATACCTTCTTACTACAGACCTGCTGTCCCCAATTCTGTAATCCTCTGTCACATGGCAAAGTACATAGTGTCTGCTGGTTTCGCCCTACTCTTCCAGGTTTGGCTGCCTCCAGCGTCTTGCTACTGTGATTTTCTATCCCTTTGTCTCTTATAATTTCATTCTCATTTAAAGGGCTCCAGTCAGAGTAAAATCCACTCTAAGTGAGATCAGTCACTTCTTAGCTAAAGATCCTATTTACTAAAGTTCATAATTACAATAGGTCCACACACACATTAATGAATTAACTTTGAGAACATATTTTCATACATACCTACAGCTTCAAACCATTGAACATACAGCTCCAAACTACTGAAAATGTCTAATAATGAAACAAACAAAATTAATTAAAACAGAAAAACAAAATGAACAATAAAGAATATGGATCTTGTGAGAATGAAAATTTATTATAACATAATAGCATAGAAACTAATAAAATCCTAATGGACAAGGGAATAGGTGGCAGAAGAGGTTTATCTATTAAGAAGTCACAACTTATCTCAGAAGTGGGACTGTACTTGCTGTATTGCATCTTATATTTTGCTGCTTTTCCATCAAAGGTCATATTAAGCAAATGCATGGTAGCAAAAGGTACAATTATGGCTTCAGGAACACATCTCACTAATATGATATTATTAACAAGTGTATTAGTTTGCCACAGGTCTGATGATGCAAAGTACCATAAATGTGTTGGCTTTTATATTGGGGATTTTATTAGGGGAAAATCTTACAGTTCTGAGGCCATGAAGTGTCCATGTCAAGGCACCGTCAAAGATGCTTTCTCCCCAAAGTCAGCTACTGGGATCCTGGCATCCCTCCATGTGCAAGGCAAGGTTCCTGGTCTACCAGTCTGTCTCTACTTTCTTCTTGAGCTCAGCTATGGCTACCAGGCATCTCTTTGTGTGTCTCATATAATTGAGCCTCTGAAGGCTTCTGTCCTTAATCTCAGCTGTGGATGATCAGCCAATTCTCCCTGGCTTCTTTCCTCAAACTTCTCATGTTTCCCTGTCTTTCTGCAGCTGTGGGTGAACCTGGATTCCTCTCTCTTTCTGCTTTCTCCTTTCTCCCAAATGGTAGGATTGAAACAGCAGCTTCCTTTCTCCATGTGTCTTCTATGTGTTTCTGCTTTCCATTCACAGATTATATAAGACCCAGCAAGAGAATGGAGACCCAACCTGAGTCCTGCTTAACTGACAGTCCAAAAAAAAGTCATCTAATTCCAAGTGAGCTAATCAAGGTCCCTTAACTGAATTAAACAAAATGCCCATCTACATTGTATTTATAGGCATAGGACTGAGTTAAGAATATAATTTGCTGGGGTCTACAAAAGACAAACTAGGACATTCCTCCCCCCAGGCCACCAAAATGAATGTTCTTTCCATATGCAAAATACATTCCCTCCATTTAATATTTCAAAAAGGTTTAAATAACTTCACTAGCAATGCTAAGTACAAAATCTCATATAAATAAGTTTAGACATGAAGCCTGTCTTGGGTCAAAATTTCTCTTTTGCTGTAGACCTGTGAAACTTAGAAAAAAAAGTTACCTGCTTCCAACATACAAATGAGCAACAGTCATAGGATAAACATTTGCACTAACTTAAGGAGCAATTGGAAGGAAAACAGGCATCATGGTTCCCAGTTTCAAAAACTGGCAGGGCATACTCCATTAGATTTCAAAGTCTAAGAGTCATCTAAAAAAGATGGTTTCTTTTCCTCAGGGCATCCTGGGGGGCCACCACTTCCATGGGCTTGCCCAATGTCTATCTTCTCTTTTCTCCCCTCATCAATTACCTGGGTGAGATCTGAGCTCCAGACCTCACCCTCCAAGAACATTGGAGTGATGGCCACACTTTCCCCAATCTCACTGGCACAGTCCCAATCCCTTTAGTACAGAAGGGTGGTAGTCACATTCTCCTTAATCTCTGGCATACAGGTCCAACCACTCAGAACACTGGGGTGGCCATCTAAATCTTTCTAATCTTCAGGCATGTGCTCCACCCTCCCTATAGCCTGGGGTGGTGAAACTCTACCTGATCAATGGGGATTTGGAAGGCCTAACCTCTTCAAATGCCAGGGCAAATGCATCCTTTCTGCATACATGGGTGGGATGCAAGTCTTTGCCTGAGAAGGTGTCTTAGGTACAGAACCCAGCTTCCACAATTTCCTCTTAAAGCCATTTTTCCTTCAATCTCTCCTCTCCCCATCCTTTTTAGTTCAGGCTGACAGTGTTTTCCTGCATACAGATCTTAAAATAGGACATTGGTTTTGTATGAATTTCAGAGGTATCCCAACCATCAGACAGTAAGACGGTAATTCTGTCTGGATAACTGAATTTACAATCCTGCCTTACATAGAAATGGCTGACTTGTTCCGGGTACAAGTAAATCCTCATATTGGGCACTGTTTTCTCGGACCTTGTTTTCCAGAAGCTTGGAAATTCCCAAGCCATCAGTTTCTGCTTTCTTTATCCAAGGAGTTCAGTACTCAGCTTATCTCTCTCCTCTGGCATTTTGTTCTAAGCTGAAAGGAGAAACCAGGTCACATTTCCCACATTTAGTTTGCAAATCTCAGCTAAATGTCCAAGCTCAATAAACTTCAAATTCTGCCTTCCATCTGACATCAGAAGTCAATTTTTCCAACTGCTGTGCCACTTTAAAGTAAGGAACACTTTCCATCCAGTCATAATCATCATTTCTGTCTAAGGCCTCATCTGAAGTAACTATAGGCTTCATATTCCTACCAACAGTCTCTTGAAAGCAATGTAGGCCTCGTCTATCTCACAGTTCCTCCAAAAAATTTCCACTCACCCATTTATAAAGTCATTCCAACTGTTTTGGTAATTGCAAGCATTTGCTCCTGATACCAATTATTGTCTTAGTTTGCCACAGGGATGCCAATGCAAATTACCATATATGTGTTGCCTTTTATAATGGGGCTTTTATTAATGGAAATTCATACAGTTACAGGGCCATGAAATTTCCACATTAAGGCACAATAAGAGATCCTTTCTCACCAGCATCAGTTACTGGTGATGCTGGTGTCCTGCCATGGAATGAGCCAAGATGGCTAGTCTACCAGTCTCTCTCTACATTCCCCTTGAGCTCAGGTGTTGTAATCAAATATCTCTCCCTGGGCTTCTCTGCTTGAGCCTCTTAAGGCTTCTCTGTCTTTCTACAGTTGTAAGTGAACATGGAGTCTTCTCTGCTTTCTCCTTTCTCTCACATGGCAGGATAAAAATGGTAGCTTCCTTCCTCTGTGTGTCTTCTTTCTCTCTGTGTGTTTCTATTTTCAGTTCTCAGTTTATATATGACTTATCAAGAGTGTGTAGACACAACCTGAGTCACACATAATTAATGTAGTCCAATAGAAAGTGATCTAATCAAGCAATCTAACCTAATTCCCTTAACCAAATCTAATCAAAAGGAAACATCTACACTGTTTGCATTCACAGGAATGGAGTAGCTTAAAAACATAATTTCTGGGGTCTACAAAAGACAAACCAGGACACCAAAAAAGTGGGTTCATTGCCCAGTATACACAGAGGTAAATGCTGCAACACCAGGATTTCAAGAAAACAAAGAATTTCATGGCAAGGCAGCCAAGGAAGTAAACAGGTGGCAAGGTTCAAATATGTCTCTTTCAGTTTAAAGAGCTTAGTGAATTTATGAAATTTTGACATAGACTGTGGAGAATGTGGCAAACTTTAAATTGGCTATTATAATTGACCTTGCATGGAAAAGCTGAGAATGCTGATTGCACAAGTGTGGACTTGGGGAGGCTTTAAGAACTGATTAAACCAGTTGGGGTTTAGAATAGACTGACCATAAGGGGTGAAGGTTACAGGGAAGTCATAGAGGAATGTCAAAATAAGGGGTCCAAGTCACAAGGAAATCACAGGGGGAGTTCAATATAAGGACCTATGATTTTTAGTAAAGTTTAATGATTCCAGTTGCAATGGCTTCAATCAACTCTTATTTTTGTTCATTCAGATATTTGAGGTATATGGGGCAGTGGCTACTCTGGCTTCTTCAGGCTGTGGAGGGATGTAGATATTATTAAGCAGAAGAATGGAATTATTTTGCCTATAGTTGAAGATATTCACAACTTCCTGGTTATCATTCTAGGAGGGACTGTTATCCCTGGGTTTCATGGCTCAACTAGAATAGGAGCAATCTGGAGGCTCTAAGTCTGAGAGAAATAAACTTAAGCAAATTATGATAAGGGGACTTACACAAGAAAACAGCCATATGACATTTGGAAAATAACATATCATAGATTTCCAGATAGAGCCTGCTGGGGGGTGTTGATTACATGTAGCCCTGTGGCTTATTTATAGTATTTGGATGGCTTTAGGTTTTAAGAACATTGTTGCTTGAAGCTTTGCATATTTTGACAGCTTGTGATATCTACCTGAGACCTGCTTAGGCCTAGGGAACTTAACATACCCCAACTCTTACTGTCCAATCCTTAAATTAAACTACAACTAAATTCAGCTGATCACAAGACATACCTCATGACACAAATCCCTGAGACTCAAGAGATTTTAAGTCAGTAAAACTGCAACTATCTGACCTTTCCTTCCTTGCATAAAGAATCTAATTTTTTACTATAATCAAAGCATTCTGTAGAAGTCATGCATGCCTCCAAGTGCCTTGATAAACCTCTCTAAATGTATGTACCTTTAATCTTGAGTAAAGTTCTGCATTCTTTTGGAGTTATGCTTATGTGCATAGCAACCATGTTAAAAGACCTACCAATTTCTCAGTGGGCATGGACCATTCAGCTCAAAATTGCTGTCTCTCCTCCTGCTGCCAAGAATGGTGAACACACATATGCCTCCTAATCAAGGCTCACTTACTCTCTAAGTTGGACTTGTCCAAGTCATTCTTTGGACAGATGTACCTATCTCAGAAGTTCAGTGAGAAAATGTAATGTTACAGTTTCTTTTCATAATCAGGAATGTTGGAGTAGTTGGCAGAATTCATTAGACCAAAGATTGAGTGAGGGTGGGGAATCCACCAGGAATTCCTGGGGTGATCATCTACCTCTATAAGGCAAGGGGTTGTCCCACTGCTTGCTTGTTGTTGACCTCTGCATGAATATGGGGCCATGTTGAAAAATGCCAGAGAGAATAGTGTATGTACTGAAGGAACAAAAGACTGTAAAGTTTAGTAAAGATGGCAGGTGTGCTGCCACAGTGATTGGCTGGCCATTACTATGTGCAGTGCATCTAGCTACAGAGATTGTCTTGAGAATGTCAAAGAAACCTGTGATTTGAGGGAGGAATTAAAATGAGAAAGAGACAAGTAGGCTTCCCCTCCACTTTAGTGACATGTCTCCCAGAACAGCTAGACAAAAAGGAGGTAGACATGGAAACACTGGCCTGTCAATTCTTAAAATTAGGGGTCTTAAACAAACAAGACCAAAGGTTCAGGCTACATTAGTTAGAAAAGGTTAGGGATCTGAAATCAATGAACACTTGGGTAGATGAAAAAAGCAATACTGATGTAGGAGTTATTGAAGTGGAGACCCCAAATCCTCAGATCTAGCCCCTTATACAGAGAAGCTAAATCCCAGGTACAACATCCAGCACAAACAGGAGTGCTAACTGATGGAACTATAAATAAAACAATGACCTTTAGGGAATATTCTGGTGGAGAATTGATTGAATTAGGAAAAACTTTCCAGCAAAAACTTAGTGAATCCCTAACAACCTGGTTGGTGTGACTGTGGGAGAGTGGAGCTGATGGGGTCAGCTTTACTACTAGAGAAGCAGAAAAATTAAGTAACATTGCCACCAATTCTGCTCAAATACAAAAATTAAATAATTTACAACATACCCCAGTAACTCATTCAATTATAGATTGGTTGATTCTCATGTGTCAATACATATGGGTGACCCTAGAGGATCTTGCTAACCCACCTAATGGGTGGAGAACTATAGAGGAAGGGCAGACCATGCTACAGGAAGTAGGAATGAGGAAAGCTATATGTAATGAAACCTTTATATGAACTAATTGTACTATGTTCATGGGAGAAATCAGAAAAGGATCATAAATTCAGGATCTAGAGTGTAGTATAATGCCCTGGTAGCCATTTTAACCACATTGGTAACCCAAGAAATATATGTAGTGGGTGAAGCCATGGCTAATTTTAGTGATTTAGACAGAAACAGGGGAAAAGTAAGAAAGATAATTAACGGGAGAAAAAAAGACAGGAAAAGAGAATAGCCCTCCTGGGGACCCACAATCATAACCCCCTTAACAATCCAAGATAAAATGGGCAATGGTAGATAACAGGAGCTCAATGCAAACTTATGGCAATCCAGAAAAACTTCAAGGATAAAAAATTATGGTAGATGGCTACTGCAACTCTGCCATAAGAGTAACATGGACATATCTAACTCTTGAAGTGGATAACTGTCCCAACCCCCATGGAATATATACTGCATATATCTGCCCAAAAAGAAAACATTCTTGGGGTTAAAGTTTTGATGGGTCACACTATTCATACCACTTTTGGATAGTTCCACCTATGGGTGCAAGTGTTCAAAGCTGTTTTACAAGGTTGGGTTAAATGGAAACCAAACATTCTACCTCCACCACAGCACACTGTGCACATAAAACAATACTGTTTGCCAGGTGGACATCAGGAAATAACTGACACAGTCAAAGAATTGATTGGAGTACAAATTATACAGGAGACCAAAGGCCTTTCAATAGCCCCATATGGTCACTGAAAAAGCCAGATGGCACCTGGAGATTGACAGTGGACAACTGAGAATTCAATGAAGTTGTTCCATTGATACCTACAGCAGTTTCCAATATAGCCAAATTACTTGATCCCCTAACCACTAACACTTAGATATTGTGCTATTAGATATTGCAAATGTTTTTTTTTCTGCATTTTTCAGACTCACTGTCCAAGATCAATTTGCTTTCACATGGTGAGGCCAACAATGAACGTTCACTATTTTACCCTAAGGATATTTACAGAATCCTACCATCTGCCATTGGGTGGTGTCCCAAGATTTTTCAACAATTGTTTTGCCATGAATTGTTACCTTATTTAATTACACTAATGCTATTATGTAAACCTCTAATTCATTCATTTGTAGACATAAAAAGAGCTTTGGCTATTGTGCTTGATGCGTTCAAAGCTAGAGGATTCTAAATCAATCCCAACAAGGGTCAAGGACCTAGGGTAGCTATAAATTTCTTGGACATCCCTTGGTATGGTAAGACTGTAACATTCCAGATAATGTATGATATACATGTATGATATATTGTAGCCTGGATCTCACCCTCTTTCAGTAAATGTTCTAAGACCTATGGGAGAAATTTCCAGTATTACTTTACTCATCAGAGAAGACCAGCCACTCTAGGTATCTACTCAACATTTGTGATTATGCCCTTCAGCTTCTGTTCCTGATTCCCACAACTTTTTCTAGCATCTTTCTTCACTGGGCCACCACCATGGCTGTAACCCACAATCAATCAGAGTCTTTGGTGAGCAGATACATACCAGAATCAGGCAGCTCCACTGTCCCCTGGACTATCCCTCCCTTGTCTGTGATGAATTGGAGTAATTGGTTAAAGATGGGACATAAAAGCCACCCTTCTGGTGGCAGCTCCCAGAACCTACTGATACTTACAATTATTCTGCCTTTCTTCACTATGTCTCTTCTATTGCAGGGAATATATTAATAATACCAATCCAACTCTCATCAGTTTGGGACAGCCTTTTTGGTTGGTAGCTGAATATGACCTCTTATACTCCTGAACCTCACATTGTATTGAATGGACCAATACCTCCAACCGAGAAGGCTGCTAACTTGTGGGATTGTTACCATCACAAATATGCAATTGAGTCATCACAATCTTGCAGACTGAATGGACTAGATGGCAAAATGTGCTTATTCAACATGGAGCTTACATATGTCCACCAGGAACTGATTGGTTATGCAGGACCCACTTACAGGCTTATCTTCCTTATAATTGCACATGGAGATGTACTTTTGGTGATCCATTCTTACAAGGGCATATTCATAAGTCTTTACCTCATATTCCACAGAATCTGCCATCTTTACAAGATCATTTCAGTTTTTGTCTAAAATGGTCTCTTTTCTGGTGGGAATATTCTCTCAGCATTTTCCTTCCCGATGCTGGAGCTTTAGAGGCATTAGCACCAGTTACTGCCTTAGCAAACTGTATTTCAATAGTCCTTAGTAACACTAAGCATGGCATAAGACTTTTACATTAGGAACCAGTCCAAATGAGAATGCTTGTCTTAAAAAACTGAATGGATTTAGATATTCTCACTGCTGCACAAAGAGGTACCTGTGTGATGATAGGTATCACTTGTGCTTACATACTGGGTGAACTTGCTAATGTTACTGATTTTTAAATCACCTACAAGCCTCTATCTACCACATGGGACATCTAGGTTTTATTGAATCTTTTTCCTCCCTCACATTGGAGCTATGTCTTGCTTTTTGGACTCCTCACTGTATTTGTTATTCATTTTTCCTGTTGTTTGTATTGTAGCTGTGGTCTCCTATCCCAATATTACCAACTCAAAGAGTTTCTCCCTATCTCCACACTCAGGGATCTATGTGGAAGAGGTGGTGGAAAGATTTTCAAAGTTGAGTAATGGGATGGACTGCAGCATAGGTAACTTTTCATCCCCCAACTCTTACTGCCTTTTCTTTAAATTAGCCTGAAAGCTAGATTGAGCTAGTCACAAGACATACCAGAGGACACAAATGCCTGAGGCTCATTAAATCTTAAAGTCAAGAAAACTCCATCTACCTGAGCTTACCACTTTGCATAAACTATACGAACATTTGCTTCTTTGATCATATTCAAAGCATTCTGTAGATGTCACATGCAACCCTGAGTGGCTTGATACATATCTTTAAAAGTATGTACTTTTAATCTTGAGCAAAGTGCTGTAAACTTTTTGAGTTATGCTTATGCCCATAACAACCACATTGAAAAACCCATCAACTTCTTGGTAGGCATGGAAGATCAAGCTCAGAATTGTTGTCTCTTCTACTGCTACCTAGGATTAGAATCCTCCATAATTCTTCTAATTAATGCTCACTTTCTTACCAAGATGGACTTCTCCATGTCATTCTTTAGTCTGACATAGCCCTATCAGTTCAGCAGGAAGCAGTCATTTTACACAGCTTCTTCCCATACTTAGGACACCAGCATAAGAGTGACCTCCACAATTAACCCCAAACTCCATTTGGAAATTCTTAGCCATAGAAACTCTATTTTTTTTTAACATTTCCCCTTTAGATCAAGATATTTCTCAAAAGCATCACTGATAGTTTGTATTAACCCTTTTGACCTAGGAGGCAAATGGCTGGGAGTTTGGTACCAATTAATGGGTGGGGAAGATAGAGTTTATCTGCAGAGTTTGGTTTAAAGAAAAGACATATTTGACCAACAAAGAGGTTTTCAGGAGGTGACTTTTAGGTAATAAATATAATTAGGCTTAGTATCATTATTATAGAAATAGGTTTCCTATTGCTTGAGAGAATAACAGGAAATCTCCAGGAGGGGATTATTTTTAGTTACTTTGAGGGCCATAGCCTTTTGACAATGTAAATACTCTATCTATATAGAGAAAAAGATATATGACAACAAGGACATGTTTATATTCTGTAGAAGTATGTAGCTGTATAAATTCCTTTTGAAAATATCAAAAAGGGCTGTATTAGTAAAGGATTTTTATCTTGTTCAACCTTTACATTCCTACCACGCTTATGTTAATTGACAGGTAAAATAAAATTTATATACTTCCTTTGCTTCTCATTTAAAGTGATTTTTGCTGAGGAACCTAAAGCTGACTGCATGAACTTTTAGAGAAGCATCAGAGGAAAACAGCATATCTGATAAGGAAATTTGGTTGCTTCTGTTACATGTAATATATTTCTAAGAATAACTAAAACCATGACTAACAACATCAAACTATTGTCTAAAATAATGAAGATCATTATCATGGCATATCATGGATAATAAGCAGCATGAAGAAGACACACAGGTTCTCACTGATGAGGCAGCTCACAGGGATAGCTGCCTGGCAGAGGGAAGCCAGGATGGGTGGGAGTGCATTCCCAGTGGGGAGCTACAAGATCAAAGTTATGGGAATGGGATTGTCCAGGGCAGGTTTGAGGGGTGACAGCCATCTGGTGTTGGGGTGTAGGGCCTGAGGGGTTATTAGGAAGGCCCAGACACCAGGCTGGGAGGCCTGGATTTTTCCTTTCATGTAGAAGGCCCATCACTTACCAATTTTTTTCTTTTTTCCCTGAAGGTGATGGTGATTGAACCCAGGACATCTTTCTGTAAAACAAGTGGTCACCTACTAGGTATGCTGGCTCAATGCCTGACTATTTAAAATCTGTTGTGAAGCCCATGAAAGGGTCCAGGGTGTAGAGGTAAGACTCCACCCACTATAGCCATTGCAGGGCATTGACATTCCAGTACCATTATTGAGCACTGACTATAAACTAGTCCAGCTACTAGCCCTTGTCATCCTGCTTTTGTAAATTTAGAAAACTGGGACTCAGTATTCAAACCCCATGCCACCATTTTCTAATGCTGTGACCTTGGCCAAGTTCCTTTACCTCTCTGTACATCAGTTTCCTTATTTATATTAAAAGAGAACAATACATTCCAGCTTCCAAGTTGTGTTGAGGATAAAAGAAGTTAATACATACAAGCACTCAAGGTAGTGCCGGACATATCCTAAACTCTCAATAAGAATCAGTTATTGGTATCTGTAATGTGATATTTTACATTGACTTGTGCAGGAGTTGCCTGCCCCTCTCTAACCTTTCAGCTCCATGGAGAAAGTGCCCTCTCAGGTTTTGCTCCCCATTTCCAGGATATAACATTGTAGGCCACTGGAAGGAATAAAAAAATTGAGCAATGATGAATGCATTGTTTAGCCATAACTTCACTTAGGTATATCAATCATGGTCAAGTGGTCAAAAGACAGGTGGTCAGGAGCACTGGGTTCTAGTCCTATCCCTGTTACTAACTTGGGTCTCAGTTTCCCTAAATGAGAGCTACGGTTACCACTGCCACCAAACTTCCTCAATTGAACTCAGTCAGGGCTAACTGAGCTCCTGCTCCATGCAGGCTCCTCTGCATTAATGCAGGATGGCTCCCAAGACCTGGTCCTTGCCCCAGTATGAGGCCAAGCCCTCACTCAGATCTCTTCCTGCAATTGTTCATCAGCATTTCTCCCAAATGCCTTCTGAGCTCTGCAAGGACAGAAACCAGTCCCACTCAGCTCTGAATCCCAGAGCCCAGTTGGATCCTGGTGCACAGAAGTGCTAGTTGGGATTTGAATCAATAAAGCATGACTACCCCTTAGAAGTCCAAATGAAGTAGGGACAATAGGAACGCAACTGTCTCTGACTCAAGGCCATGAGTACACTCATGTAAATTGACCTGACAAGTTCTATAGGAACATGGAGAAGGAAATTATTCATTCTCCTTAGGGAATGTCAAGGAACACATCCCAGAAGAGGTGACATGTAAGGTGTGCTCCATAGGATGTACTGGGCAAATTCCTTACCCCTGATGGATGGAGGGCAAGGCAATCCTTTCAGCTCTGGCATTCAGTGATTTCTGGTTGTTTGTGGATCATGTTAGGGCAGACACTCACCAAGGAGAAAGCTCATCTCAGTGCCACCAACCTCACTGTTTTCCATGGATCCAGACAAGGCCAGACATGTAGTGAATGAGGACAAGCCTGATGACATTTCAAAGAACTGACTAAATCTCAGGAAGTGGAGAGCCAGGAGTACATGTTCTTCTGTGTTGCAAGCTCACACCTCTTACATCCTGGTTCAGACATGGAACTAGGGCTGTTGCAGAAATCCTGGATTCCTCCAGGATGCAAACATCCCTTGGATCACTACTCCTGAACCTCAGAAGCCACCATAGCCTCATTGTCAGGAATGGCTTTCCAGACACTCACAGGTAAGACCAACTGGAAAACCCATGCACCTATGAGCATCGCTTCTAAAAGGCCCTGGGCACTTGCCTATGGCCAAGTTCTGTGTTGTTCAGTAACTGGGTTGCAAGAAGCAGGGGCCCAGCTAAACTAGTTCCCTTAGCCATGGGGTAAATATAGCACAGCTGATAGTGGGGTGAGGGGACTGGTGCCTGGCTGCTCTCTCTTTCTCCATCTCCCATGCACGTCAGTTCACCACCTCTCTCCCCACTCCCAGTCAAAAACTTCTCCTCCCTGTCTCTCTGTGCCTTTTCTCTCTGGGCCTAAGCTCTGTTCTCTCTGTGCTGACTGGCTTTCTCAGCTTACTCCTAGGTTCTGCTCCCTCATCACTTCAGCTTGCAGGCTGTGGTCATTTGACATGCCCTTACTTTATGTGCTTAAAAACATTACATATAAATGTTTTTATAGGGAAAGTGGTCATTATTTTTTCCCACACCACTTGAAAATCACAGGGCATCTGTGGCTGACCCCATCCCGTAGACCACTGACTACACCTCCAACATATATACAGCTGCTTTTTCTCCCACCTGCTCATGGAAAGCTCCTCTCCTAAGTTAAATTCCCTCCCTTTCTTGACCACACAGGGCCCCTCTCCTGGGGACCTTCTACAAAAAAATGCCCATCAACCCCAGGAGGCCTTGTCAGCTTCCAGACAATGAACAGGAAAAGGCTGATCTGCTTTGGCTAGCAAAGGGAGCTATAGGGCGATGTGGTCATGCTCTTTCCCTGTCAGTCAAGGGGCTGTCTTGGTGCCTCTGCCTGGTTCCAATTAGATCTCTGATGCCAGTACCTGTTAATTCTTGTCAACCATGACTTCCTGATGTGACCACCAGGTTCATGCAATGTTCTGGGCCTCCTGATAACCTGAAATGGCTTTGCTTCTTTTAATGTGGGATAGAAGAATGAATTGTAAGGAAGGAAATCATCTTCATTAACTTAGGACACCCTTCTGTTTCTATAGTGGTAGAAAGAAATTGGAGCTTACATCTTAGAAGCCCATATTCCATAAAGGAGCTCCTCTCCTCCTCTGCTAGTGACTGAGTTTTCTCTTCCCCTCCCTGGGCCTCATGTTTCTTCACAAGGAAAATGGGAAAGAAAATTCAGACTTTGGTCTTTCTTAGGAATAAGAGGGGTTTGTGGAAACAGCTTAATAAAAGCAATTTATAAAAGTGAAGTGCTATTGAAATATTTATTCACAGAGCTCATAAGGTCAAATGAAAGAAAACATTTACATTACCTTGAAAATTAAGATAGGAATTGCAGCATGTATTCTGGAGAGGGCTGAGTGTTCTTTAAAATGAGGTTTTGGAAGCCTGACTCCATTCTCAGTCCATTCTCACTTGTCCTATATATGAGTGTGTGTGCAAACTTTCTTGTATTTGGGTAATAGTCTGCATATTTAATCATAGCCAATCAAATAGACACAAGACCTAGAGGTTGAGCAGAGGGCTGTCAAAATAAAAATTGCACCAGACAATGTGCAATAGGCAAGGATGACTCTTCTCATTGCTATCCTGGTAACGGAGAGAAAGAAAAAACTCTGATGAAGCACAGACCAGCATGTTCTGTAGGGGCTGGGAGTAAGTGAGCAGAAATCCCAGGAAGACTGGAGGGGGTGGCCACGCCTGGGGAGAGGGATTTATTGAAGCTGCTGCCATGAGGACACCTCAGTGTGGAGGGTTTTCCTTGGCAGTAATGAGGAAACCTGGACTTCTGGAATGCTGGAGGAGAGGAAGAGGCAGAGAAGGAACTGTCTGGTTAGGGGCCTTTCAGCCCCAGGGCAGCATAAAGTTTTGAGTGAGTGAGAGCTGGGAGGGGAGGATTGGGGGCAAGTGTGAGATTTAGAAATGTTAGGGTCTGAGAGTGTCTTTTTTCCTTTGTTTTCCTATATTCTGGGTGGCTTTTCTCTGCAGACTTAGAGCTACAAGATTAGTTTTGAGGTAGTCAGCACAGAGGTGGGAGCAGGGAAGGCACCTGAGGAGCAAGGCTGGCAATTTGGTGAAGAGAAAGAAAACTAGTCTTAGTCAGGTTCCTGAGCCCCCCTGCCATGAAGCATGAATCCTTTAGGTGCCAGATCATGGGAAAGTCCTGGGGCCCCAAAGAAAGAGCCAGGGAGTCTAGGCTTGCACTCAGGGGACTCAAGGCCATGGCAGTTTACCAACCAGCACAGTAGAACTGGAACAGTGTCACCACCCTGCTGTTGTACAAGTTCCCACAAAGAGTTTTTCTTACCTGTTGCAGACTCATGACTTCAAACAGCTTGCATAGAAGCTCAGGGTAATGAGAAGACTCTCTCTGAACATCACACAAAATATATAAGGGGCCATTCCCAGGAGTGGGGTGGGGGGTGTGGATGAATTTGGTCAAGGGGAAAGGCCAGAGCCAGGGAAGCAGCAAGTCACCTGATTGCTTCCCCCCAATTCCTCTAGTCTCTGAAAGCCCCTGAGAATTTCTTAAAACCATCAGTGAATGTGCAGGTGTTTGTCTATATCACAAGCTGTACAGGCTCCACTCAAGGCAAATAATATTATGGACTTCCAGTATTGACTTAACATTTTTTTAATTGAGCTATAATTAACATGCCATAACTTCAGCATTTTAAAGTGCCATACTCAGTGCTTTTTAGTATATTCATAAGGCTGTAACAGTATAACCACTATCCAATTCCAGGATATTTTCATCAATTCTAAATGAAATCCTGGACCAAACAGCAGTCCCTTCCCCCAGCCACCCTCAACCCAGCTGCCAGCAACCACTAATCTATCTTCTGTGTGTCTGGATTTGCATAGTGGGGATCCTTCTTATAAAAGGAATCCTGCAAGTGACCTCTACCTTCTAACTTCTTTCACTTATAATAATGTTCCTCAGGTCCCTCACTTTCTAGCATATATCTGTTCTTCATTACATCTTATGGCTGATAATACCCCATTGTATGGCTAGACCATATTTTCCTTGTTCCTTCATCATTTGATGGGCATTTGAGTTGCTTGTACTTTTTGGCTACTGATTCCAAACTTGTCCCAGATTTGGCCAGAAGGCATTCCAGTTGGCTCCTGCCATGGTTTGACTCCATCCAAGGGCTTTGGAGCCTTCCATGCTCTCCAGTACACTATGATTGTCATGTTCCTCTCACACATTTCCTGGCCAAGGCCTGGACTCAAACATAACTCCTAGGTGCCCTCTTTTCTTTTCATGGAAAGTAGTATTTAGAAATCACAATCTGGGCATTGGTGGTGGATGTTGCTACTAGATTTTATTTACTTATAAGCCTGCTCAATAAAGAGAAGCAGAAATTATGTTATTTAAAAAGAAAATGGATTAGTTCAGACATATTTCCTAATTAAAATGTAAGATTATAGTGTTTTACTTCCCTCATAAACCAGACTGAAGTGGCCCTGCAGCCCACAACTAGGGCAGTCAGGAGCCTGGTGCAGGGACCTGGGGCTCTGGGTTGTGCCAGGGGCTACACTTTTAGCTCCTGAATATGAGAAAGCACAGGTGTAGCTCAGGACAGAACCTGTCACCACCTGGACAGGAAGCCATTCAGTAATTTAATATATCATGAAGTGTGCCTGCAAAACTGTGGTCCTCAGTCCCAGTGGCATAAATTTCCCATCAGGTTCTATCTTTCAACCACTCCCCACAGGAATTGCCAACACCCCAATGACATAAACAAAGCACAAGTTTTGGACAATGGATGCAGTCATCCCAGGGGGCTGCAAGCTTTAAGGGCTCAGAGCCAAACTCCTCTTGAGGACAATCAATAGCAACACAACTGAGAGTGTAACTGGAGATCATGAAGATGGTGGACCTCAAGCCACACTGCCCAAGACTTCACCTTGACCCACAGAAAAGTGTGCATGGGGTCTCTGCTTACAAGGAATAATTATTCATGTCTTGCCATTCAGAGCCCATGGGTGATGCCTCAAGGCCCCAGTCAGGGGGAAGAGGCCACCAGGTAACCACACAGAGGCTGGGGCCTGCCAGGGATTTTCTATGTTAAAAAACTGCACAAGGAATAGCAAGGCAGTGGGAAGCACTAGTTCATAAGGAGCAGTAGTGTTTATGAAACCAGGCTCAGCTGGAGCCTGAAAAGCTGCATCTCAATCTCCTCAGTCCCCTCATAAGGAAAAGGAATTCAGTGTCAGGAATAAGGATCCCAAAGCATGAAATCTAAGCTAAAGATTTGACCACGGGGCCTAGGGAGGGACTCAGGATGCAAAGTTCTGCTCCCCATGGACAATGTGCTAATAATCTTTCTCTGTCCTTTTCCTTTCCACATTGGAAGCTGTGTTCTCATTTTACCTATGACTAGTGCTGATATAAATCTAGAGTTTGCCCTTGAAAACTACAAGTTCCTATTTGGTGCTCAAAAATTATCTCAGCCAAGAAGCACAAAATGTCCTTTCTCCAAAGTGGTGGAAAGCAGCCACTGCCCTGTCTGGGATCAGGAAATGATCCTTGTGAATAGAAGTACCTTCAACATCTAAATCCCATTAGGCCCCATGGGTAGTCTCTGCTCCTTCTAGGGTGTATTGATACTGAAATGCACATTTGCTCTGTGAAAGGGGATTTCTGTGTTTGCTTCGGTAAGCCAGGGAAAGGTGGCTGACTCTTTTTTCTTCTCTTTTCTAAAATAAACTGATGACTCTGCATGGTTTGTTATTTGAATGAGTAATGTGAGAAGCTTCAACTCATTTCAATCAACACAGTAAATGAAAGAACCAATCGTGAACTCTGTGGATATAGTTGAAACAAGACTTTAATAATAAAATAGTCACATGTAACATTTACTATTCATAATAAATATTGCCCCTTCTGTCTATATATTGCTGTTTCTTTACAAATTCAAATGTTTTCCAATTTCACCCAAATCCTCCTTCTGACTAACCATGTTTAGCTTAGTCTCAAAGTCCCAGAGACAGTGAGGTATGGCCTTTGCAGTGAGATGAGATTTGAGAAAACTGGGACCCAGCTGGGCCCCTCTTCACTCTCTTGGTGAAGAGTGAGCTCAGTGATGAGGGTCTCTCCATCCACTTCTGAGGAGTGAGGGGACAAGGGTGGGAGTGAGCAGAGACTCCCTCACTCCTGAAAAAGGCTAACATGGGGGGAGGCTGTGCTGGGAACCCTGGAAAGTCATGGATGTCATCCAAGGGCTCCATGTGAGAACCTCAGTTGTCTCCTAAGTAAGTGACTGGTCACAAGAACCCAGGACAGGCTTTCAAAGGGCAGAGTCATTCAGGGCAGCAGGAGAGTTTAGGGGTTTAAGTGGAGTCTGGGGGTGGCCCAGACTGGTTGGTCAGGAGGGAAGTGCCTGCCTGGCCTGGCCCAATGAGGTTGGGGTCAGCCAAACTACTTTGCCATACCATGTGCTCATATATTGGTTAATTTTCTTACCCCTTCAGGGAGTGAGTAAAAGGCCCAGGTAATTAAGAAACTGATCTAAAGCCTCAAAGCCCAAGATGCCTGACTCTGGGTCTGTGCTGTTCTTCTGGATTCTTTCCCTTTCCAACTTTCTAGAATATTGAGTCAGCTCCCTAGGGCCTCCTAAGTGGATCAAGGAGATTTTGTTTAGTTTTCACCATCATAAAGGCATGGCCTGTAGCATGTTTGGTGCTTGTGTCCACCAGTTATGTTTTTGGAGGTGCAGTCACCCCCCACACCCCCGTCCAGAGGATGCATTTCAAGTTGAGCCCCTACACTTGGCCATCTTGCTCATGGTCCAAAGTGAAAAGACCTTTCTCCAGGTACCTCAATGTTGTTAGTTTTGAACTTGGTTTCCCAATGCCTGGGTCATGTCCAGGGGAGGGTACACAAGGGAGAAGGAACAAGTCAGGAGAAGATGCTGTGGGCAATGAGGGCTGTCCTGGGTAGCATGGTTTGTGGACAGGGTGCCTACCCACCTTGCTGTCAGGTACACTGGGTCCAGGGTCCTCAGACATTTAGGCTGGGGACATTTTCTCAGCCTACCTCCTCCACCATCACCTTCTCCAATTTGCCCCCTGACTTACTATGATCCTCTGAAATGATTTGCACCAGCATGTAGTCCTCTGGCTTGTCCCCATCCAGATTGTGTTCTTCCAGCCCCTTGCAGATCAAGGATGGAGTCTTTTCTTGGTCAGTCACCTGCACTGGATCAAGATACATGCCTTCAGGCTTTGGGTCCTGGAGCTGGCTTCCCCAGACTGCAGCTCCCAGAGACCCTATGGAGCTACCTCTGGTCAGGGCTGGGTCTGTAGGGGCCTCCCTGTCTTCTCTTTCTCCCCTGAGGACTGCTCCATGGAATGAGGGGCTTTCCAATCTTTCCTACAACCATTTCCTACAAGAAATTCTACTTCTCTCTTGAAGTTGTTTCCCAGTGTGAGTCCAAACTCCTGTCCGATAGGCTGAACTCTTTCCCTTGGTTCCTAGACCTACACAACTGCTGTGGGCTCCCAGGGCCCTTGGGACAAAGGGTGACCATGCAGCAGAGGGTGGGGTCTGAGAAGTGAAATCTGGTCCTCTCTCTGTCACCTTCTGCCTCCCAATCACAGGAGATGGCTTGTCCTCAGGAAGTGCCCCTGCCCTGACCCTTCCCCTCCAGGACACCCCCAGGACACCTCCAGGTACCAGTGAAACCCCAAGGCAGAGCACAGGACATCTAGTCCAAGCCCAGATGTCAGAGAGGAGGAGGAGCTGGATGACAACCTATGCCACACCAGGACTGGCCTGATCTCCAGGATGCAGCTGTCATCAGCAAGGTCCAGACCGCAGTAGACTTGACCATGAGGGCCCAGCAACAGACAGGACTTAGGTCAAGGTTCAGACAAGTGACAGCTTAGTAAAACCACACCTGCTTCTGGCTACAAGAGAAGTCCAACCCAGGGCAGGTGTGCAACATGGCAGCTCAGCCAGCCTCTATGCATTTGGGGTTGGGGTGGCTCCATCTGCACGTCCCATCCAGGACCTGGCTCCTGCTCACACTTTGAAGGCCACCATTGTGGGTCAGATCCTGTCCTCACTTCTCGGTCACCTCAGCAGCCCATCACTGGCCAGTGTTTCCACACACTGGCCCCACCTCCACTTTGGTGCCAAAAGTCACCTGCTGTCCCTGTTCTGCTCTGACCCTCCAATGAGTCCCATTTCCCCCTGTGAGAAAGTCAAGCTCTGTCCATCAGCTCACAGGGCCTGATGTACTCAGCTCCCAACACCTCTCTGACCTCAGCTCTTCCCCTTGACCCCTGCTCCTTAACCCTGGCCTTCAGTCTCTTCCTCTGGCCAGCCAAGAACATGTCCTCCTGGCCTGGCAGTCTGTCCCCTCATCCTCCTCTTTGAGGCTGCCTCAGAAAGCCTTTTCCAGGCCTTCCTTGCTCAGCATGCCAGTCTCATACCCTATGTCCACCATCCTGAGCACTGATCCCCATTGAACTCACGCTCTTCCTGCCTCTGGAGGGGGCTGTCTGTCCTTCTCCACACACTAGGAAGTCTGCACCAGGATGGCAGGGAGGGAACATGTCATTCCTTATGTGTCTACTGCCTGAACTACTGAGATCCCCGGGGGGATGGCCACATCCCCGGCTCACCATGATGTTTTGTACTTGTCATTATTCTCAAACAGGGTGACGTGGACAATGCAAAAGTTCACCACGTGCCATTTACAGCATGGCCTTGTGTCATGGTGCTTGTGGCTGGTACTTGTGCCCTTGGGTTTGATGGATGACAAGGAAGAGGATGTTCTGCTGGTTGCTGATGTGACAGTGGAGGACTTCTGTGATGATGTGGAGGTCAAATGCTCCAACAGGGTGACAGCTAGATCAGCAGAAGGCTTGGAGGCTTGAGGCACCCCAGGGCTGCTTGAGAAACTCCAGGAGGCTCTAGAAATACTGTAGATGTCAACAATCCTCAACCCCTTTGTGGTCTCAGAGAGGGCCAAGCCCCCACAAGAGAGGGAGCATGAGGGCGACGGTTGACATGAGAAAAGGTGGGCAGTCACCTTCTTTTCCTGGCCATCTTGGGACCCTGGGACATGGCCAGGTGGAATGACACCTTAGAGCTTGAGGAGCCAGCCACATCTATGTTATGTGAGTCAGCAGCATCCCCACTACTGAAGTCAGGGCACTTGTGGCTGTTCCGAGTGGCCTTGTGTTTGATAGATGATGAGGAAAAGGATGTTCCTTTGGATGTTGATGTGACCTTAGAGCTTGAGGAGCCAGCCAAATCTATGTTACATGAGTCAGCTGCATCCCTGCTGCTGAAGTCAGGGCCACATTGAAGCTGCACACTGGAGGGGGTTGCTGCTACCACCACTGGAATCAGTGTCTGGGGCCTGGCAGCTGGAAGGATGGCTCGGCTTACCTTGGGGGCCTCCCCGGGGTAGCGACCAAACTTCTGCCCTGCTACTACTGCACTGCTTAATGCTCTGCCCATTTAAAGGAGCCAGTGGGCTTTGAATGGCTTAGAGATCATGCAGCTTCACCCCATTTCACAGAAGAGAAAACAGGTCCAGAGATTGGGCAACTCACGAGTCAAAGGCTTGGTCGGGTGTGTAGCACTAAACTGTCAGCCTCCAAAAGCCCATGCTTATCCTGAAGCTTCCCTGAGTCCTGAGCCAGTCCACACTTGCCCACCCTGAATGGGGAACTCACTCTTCACTCCAAGACATGATGCCATCTGGGTGGTGTTTTTCCATGAAGCTCTTACTGGGCTCCAGCTCACAAGACAGGTGGTAGCTACAGAGTGGACAGAGTGTTGGCTGTATCACTCTTGGGAGCCATACCCCAGAGCTTCCTCCCAGTGTCCGCACAGAAGTTGGCATTTGGGTGCCCCAGAATCTTCAGGCAGCAGGTCCTATGCTGACCCAGGAGCCAGCAGGGTGATCCGGCCCCTACAGTTGCCAGATCCAGTCCTGGCCTCACCTGTCAATCTCACTGAGCTGTTCCAAGGCCCCAAACCAGGACCCAAATTGCTCATTAAGCACAAGGGAATCATAGCAGCAGCCTGCTTGGAGCTGCTGGAGCTCAGTGATCATCTGTTGTTCCTGAGGTCAGGGGGAAGGAAAAGGTACTGCTGAGGCCTGGGTGAGCTTGCTGGGTGGGATGGGGGCCAGTGGCTGGTTTTTCTCCTGTGTGGGCCTTCCAGTCTTCCACTCCCTTCCAGGCTTTAGCTGCCCTCAGGGCTCAGTTCACATAGCCCATCCTCCAGAAAGATGTACTTCATTCCACATATAAACCCCACCCCACATATAACCACCACCCTCCAGAAGGAGGGGTCAGCTCTGTCTTTTCACCTCAAACTCTCCCCATCAATCTAAGAGGAAATTGCATGCAGCTAGAGGGGTCCTGCACAGAAGGGTCCCTGTTTTCCATCTCCAACCCCAGCCCTCCTCCCACAGTGATGGCCACAGCTCCTTACCTTCCTCCTTTTGTCAAAATTGACCATCCTCTCCTGGAAGGCAGAGAGTTCACATCCATCATAAAGAGGCCCCCATCCATTGCCATGCCCATCATCCCTGAGCCCCTGTCACACTGAATGACTGCAGAGTTAAACATGCTCAGAGCAACCCAGACCAGGAATGGACCCAGGCAGACTTCTGGGTGCCAGGAGTGGGGACAGGGAGTGGAGACAGAGAAACCTTCTTCTCCCAGACTATGAAGACAATGGAGAGATGGTTCTTTGGATCAGCCTCCTTTTACTTGTCTGAAAGGTGGCCATGGCACCGCAGCTCCCAGGGCAGCTGTAAAGGTCTCAGGAGATGTGGTGTCCCCACTGGTGAGAGCTCAGTGCTCAGGAAGGGGACTTCTCCTCCCAAGCATCAGGGTCCCTTTCCCACCCTCCCCCAGCCCCCAGGCTCACACCCAGATAATCCTGCATGGCATAGTCCACCATCAAAAATTGAGTGAGGAATGTCCCCAGGCATGGGTCAATGCCCTGGATGACACCCTGTAGCATTGGGTGGGGTGGGGATGAGCACAGACTCTCAGGTGCCCCCAAGACCCCTTCCTCAAAACTCCTCAGTCTCAGACCCCTAGGACCAACATCTTTCACCTGGGACAGTCTCACACACTTAGCTGTCAGCCCTAAGATATGCTCCCAGCTTCCAAGATCCCAAACTCCCTTGTGGTTACCTCCCAGCACTGCCTTTTCTAAAATCACAAAGTTTGTCCTCCTCCACCACCCAATCCACCCTGATTCAGCTCTTCCAGGCTGTTTCTTGCTATGATTGGCTGCATCTAGTTCCCCCTGGATTTCCACAGCTCACTGCCCTAAAGGTTGCAGGGGAGGGGAAATTGAAGGGAGGCTCTCCAAGCTTATTGGCCAAGGAAGGATTGGCTTGAGGAGGGTCCCCATCCTGACTTGGAGGCCACCCCATCCTGACCCTCCTGCCCTCAGCCACACTCACCCTTTCCTGTTGCTGCTGCTTCTGGGCTCTTTTGGGGTTCTTCTCCAAGGTGGCAAACTTGGAGAATCCTCCTGGCAAGGTTGAAGACAAAGTCAGTTAGACCCTCCACTCCTCATCTATTTTCCCTGGAGTCTTGGACACCTGGAACAAGTGGGCAAGTGGAAATCTGCTGTTATCACATGTCTGATGTCCCTTGCATGACCTTGTGCAATCAGATTGTCTTCCCTGAGCCTGTTTGATCATATGTGATCTGAGGACAAAGACCTGACCACCCTCATCAGGAGTCCAGAAGCCTCAGTGTTGCATGCTAGCGAGGATGCTCTGGCAATCACGTTATCCACCTCAGAGTCACAGGAATGCTTAGCCACATTCCTTTTCCCCTTTGGACCCCACCACCTCACCATGAGTGCAGCACCACTGGATGGCCATGCCTCTGTTCCATGTGAGGACACAGAGACCCAAAACAGTGTTGACTTGGACTGATTCACTCGGCATTGGAAGATAGGCTGCTCCCTCCACATGGAGGCATTGTCTGAGCTGTCGTCACCCCACCACACACCACCACTAACTGGTGTCTGGTTCTCCAAGCCTCAGAGTGTGGGGTGGGGCCTTGTGTCATCCCAGCCACGGAGCTTGAGGATGGGGTGTCTCTGGAGGCTTAGTTGGGCAGTTCCTGTCTGCCCCATCTAACAGGATTGGAGATCCCAAAACCTGCCCAAAGCTATACCAAAGGCATCCCATCCCTGGGGTACACTCAGGATAATTTCCCTGTAGAAAAATCCCAGCATCCACTCAGGAATGGGTCTCCATAGTGCCAGGTCTGATTGTTCTGGTATGGTGGGGGCTGCCAGGAGAACTGAGCATTGAAGTTTTGCTTCCTCTTTTATGTGGAAGCTTCTAGTTATGGTCCAGAAGAACCACGATGTTTTCCTTTCTCGCATATATTTCTCACAGCTCTCTGGCACACATGTCATTCATAACATGGCACAGTTATGAGACCTCCTTTGCAGATGGAGACTTCCTATCCTGCCATTTCAACATCTCCTCCTGGAACATCCCAGCCACCTCCAGTCATCCAAGAACCACAGCATACTGCCCTATGACTGCCCCCAACCTGCCCAGAAAACAAACATATCCCACTTCATCTTCATCCAGAATAGGCCAGACTGGATGATTTTAGAGAAGTTTTCAGTGAAAAACTAGCAACCCCACCTCCTGAGCCTTGACCCCTGGCCCCTTTTTAACTTGATGATCAGCCCACTGCTCTCTGAGTAGTTGTTCTCATTTAGGGAAATTTCATACAGCTTCTGAAAGAGGCAGAAGCTGTCCCTGGGGGAGGGCAAGAATGAAGGAGAAGGAGGGAGTGGGTGGAAGGGTATAAGTCCAATCCACTTTATTTTAGCCTCCTGGATGCCTGGGTGGGTGGTGCTGGAACTGGATAGCTCTGGGTGCTGCAGAACATTGTGTTACTTGTGGGCTGAGCTCTCAGGTGGGCACAACAGGGGACCCCCATCCCCATTTCAGGGTGGTTTTGACACATGTGGATTTCAATTGGACAGAGTGTGTTGCTGAGAAGCAAACACTTGACATTCTTCCATTTGGCTCAACTCTGTATAGAGGAGAGAACCAGTGCTGAGGCAGAGCAGCTGACCTCAGGTCATGTGGAGACCTAGAGCCTGACCCCACCTGGCCCCTGCCCAGGAGACGCTGCCTCCCAGGCTACTTGATGCGAAATATCCAGGCCTGTGGGGTCCGTGGTCCAACCTTTTGTCCCCTGGAGAGAGGTCTGCCCACCTGGACACTTCCTCCCATGTCTTCTTGAGATGGTGAATCGAGTAGCTTTTGAAAGCAGAGAGGATGGTGTAGAATGAGCAGAAATTGTTGAGGATTTGATTTTCCTGGTGAGGGAGAAAGAATGAGCCATGAAGTGTGGTCTGAGTGCCCCCTTGCTCCAGCTTCAGCCCCCTCAGCTGACATCTCCCCTCTTGAATGAGAGACACCCAGGGAGACTCTGAGGGCACACCGTGGACCCAGGGAGGGACACCCACACTCAAACTGAGGGAGTAGCCTTGGTCATTAGTGATGATAGTGTAGGGCTGAGCTACAGGCCAGGGAGGACCTGTAGTCCTGAGAGTCAGTAAGAACAGACAAGCATTCCAGGACCTAGAAAGAGTACCCTGAGCATACCTTGGCCACCTCGATCCAATGTTCCACCACCTGGCTCTGTCCAGAGCCTCCATGCTTTGGTCCCTGAGGCAGGTGGAGACAACACAGTTGGTCACACAGTTGATCTGCGTGATGATTGCAATTTTTGTTGCACTGGTACCAGATGGAGGCCAGGCAGTGATAAGGCACCACCTTTTTGTACAGCTCCTGGGGAGAAGGAGATGTCAGCCAGTTCCGCACCTATGCAGCTCAGATCCCGCAGGGCTTCTGGACCCAGGACAGGGTCAGGAGGTCTCAGCTGGAGCTCAGCAGGCTGAGCACAGTGTGTGTTCTCAGTCCCCTGATGGGACCTAACATTTGAGTAACCCAGGGCCCAAGGCTAGTGGGGAAGAGAGAGCTGCACTTTCAAGTCTATCTCACAGACTTCAACACCAGAGGTGTCCCATGCCTCCACAGCCCAGGTGGCAACACAGCCACTCCTGATAATGCCTCCTAGGCCTGCTTGAGGTCAGGTGCATGATCCTTGGGGGGACCAGATGCTTTGTGTGTCTGCCAAAGGATCCAGTGCACATCAGGGTCTTATTAGTGTTGATGCTGTGTTCACCCCCAGAACAGAGTGGCCACCCATGGAGCCAGTTAACCTCAGTGAGCTCCATTCAAACCCCCAAGGGCCAAGCCCCCTCAGGCTTATTATTTCTTTGCTCTCATGTAATCTTCACAGTCAGTGTGTATGGCAGGTACAGTTAGTGTCCTATATCTACTCTCCAGAAGGGACAAGTGTGGTCTTGGGGATTAATAAGCCTGCCCAGGTTACTGTGCTGGGAGTAGAGCCAGGCTTTGGACCCAGATTATAAGATTCTGGATCAGGGATGCTAAACTGGGATGGCAGATCCTGGGAGGAAGATCCCCTCAGCTTCACCTGGCCAAGTCCAATTGCTCACCACATCCATCCATGTCAACTGCTCTGCCACAAGCTCAGGAGGGAAAGTCAGGAGGTGAGCCTTCTCACTCAGCCCATTCTCTGATGCCTATGGCAAGGGGCAGGAAAGCTCCGGTGGTGTAGTCTACCCTGGTGCTGATTTGAGCTCTGGTGTTGGCTCTGGTTGTGTTGCCAGACTTGCCTCCAACTTGAGAGCTGTTGCTGCTGAAGGTGAGTTAGCCTGTAGCTCCAGAATGGGCCCTGGTGCAGACTGTGTAGGTGGCACTGGAGGTAGAGGTGGGACTGCCTCCAGCTCATAAACTGGTGATACAGATGGTGGTGTTACTTCCTCCAGCCTGGCAGCAGCTGCGACATCTGGGGATGGAGCTGGTTCTGCATGCTGGTGGTCATTGGTACTTCCCCCATAGGTGGCAGTGGAGGTGGCACCAAAGCCTGTTCAGGCTCTAAAGCTGATGCTTCTGATGGTGAAGAAGCAGGCTGTACCTCCACAATGGACAGTGCTGATACATGTGTAGGATGCAAGCTAGATGGAGCTGGATTTGCCTTTAGCTCTAGAACTGGTGCATCAGATGGTGATACGGGTGCCTCTGGCTGTGGAACTTGTGCTACCGATTGTGATGTAGCTGCTCCCAGCTTCTGAGAAGGTGCTTCGGCTGATGATGTAGGTTGGTCTAGCTCCAGGACAGGCATAGGCCCTAACTCTGTGGGTGAGAGTTGTGGTGGAGCTGGAGCCACCTTCAGCTCAGGAGCTGGTGCTACAACAGCTAATGCATCAGGCTGTATTTCCAGAGCAAGCAATGGTGCAAACTCAGTAGCTGGTGGTATAGGTGGCAATGTTGCTGATTCAGGCTCAGGAGCTGCCCCTGTGTCTGCCACAGGTGGTGAAACTGGTGCTAGATATCGCACTGGAGGCATTTGCAGCTCTGGAGCTGACAAAGGAGCTGGAGAAGAGGTAGGTTCCACACCATGAATGGCTCCAAGTTTCTTTCAAATACAGAGAAGATCCCACTACCCCTAAGGGAAGATCAAGCCCTAAAAAGTGTTGCCAGATTGCAGTCTCCCAGGTGCCTTATCTGAGGCTCCTCCTTTCCCCTGGCCCAAGGGCAACCTCTGGTAGTTCCTGCCTATATGGTTTGGTCCCGGCCCCCACGCCACAAGCTCATATGCTACCACCCCGTGTCCTCCTCACCCTTTGGGTCTGTGCCTCAATGGGCTCCAGGTGGATCATCTGTGAAAAGAGAACTACTGCACGGTGCTCCAGGGCAGAGCCAGATAGATGCACCTGGGCATAAGCCACCAGCAGTTTGAGGTAGGGAGAGCCTGGTTATTGTAGGAAATCTTCAGGGTACTGGTCCATCCAGGTGCCCAGCAGTGAGGAGAGGATGCTGAGGGCAGGCGGGTGGGCAGCAGAGTCAGAAATTAGCATTTCTTTCCATGCTGCCCCCAGGGACCCTCCTTCTGGAACATAAAGTCCACAAGGACAGGGAAGGGTTTTGACTGGTCTGTCCATAGCCTGGTCCTTACACACAGTAGGAGCTTCAACAATATGTGAGTGATGAGGGGAAAAGGTCTGTCTTCCTGCCCTGGAAACTTGTGGCCCCCACCCACTAAATTCTGATCCAAGGAGCTGCCTCATCTTCTGCCATGTGTCATGTGTGTGCCTCCTCTTCCCACTGACACTACTGTCCCAAATGAGAGGGGTGCAGCCGGCTTTGCCATCCTGCAGGAGGCAGACAGTACTGAGGTCCATGGCAGATTTGGAGCAGGCTGCTCAACACCTCCTTTTGTGAGTCTGTGTGAGGTGGTGTTTGGAGTCTTGAGTCTGTGATGGGGCTGTGGTGGGGAAGGGTTCTCTCAGGGACCTATGATGAGACCCCAGATTCCTCTAAAGCTAGTGTCCCAGGACCTCACCCACAGCTTCCTTTGACTCCTTTCCAACTGGAGGTGGAAGCCCTCTGGACTCAGCCCTTCAGTGGGGTCAGTGGATGTTTGGGGCCCAGTGTTCTGCCCAGCCCTTCCCTGTCACCTACTACCCAACTCCCCACACTGGTGTCTGGTGAGAAGAACACTTCCCCCTCACCCTATGTGCACTCACTTTTTCATTTCAAGACATCCACCATGCCTGGCACTGGCACGGAAGTTATGTCCAAATCTGGGGAGAGCATGAGGATATCACAGCTAACTTACTGAATGTACCCCTTGCTTAAGATGACTCTTGTTATTATCTGTGGCCCCAACTCAAATGAAACCCAGGAGAGCAGGGACTTTTATCTGCTTTGTTCACTGTATGGAGCTACGTGTCTCAGAATGTGCCTGCACCTAGTAGAAACTTGATGCATACTTGGGGAAGGAATGAGCCTTAAGCAGTACCTTGTCAGAACTAGAGTGGGCCTGAACCCCTCTGGAAACCTACAGTGACCCCTGCTTTGACCACACCAAGGTCAGAGGCCCCAAAAGTGGTCTCAAACCTCCTTTAGAAATGTGAAAACTCAGGTCAGTAGGGAGGTGAGGCTGAGAGGTTTTTCACTGGGAAGAGGAAAGTCCTGCCTAGAAACAACCCTGCCCTACAGCCACCCTGTCCACTGAGCAAAGTTTGAGGAAGCACTTTCCATGGATTTTCCTGTTTCGACCTTACAACCAACATTGGAGGTTGTTCCTCGGGCTGACTCCTTTTCCAAGGAGGAAATTGAGGTCAGTAGGTGAAATGACATTTCTGAGACACAAGTAAGTTTGGACAGAACAGTCAAGTAACAAGAGATGGGGCAGGCACTCACCTTTGAAACAACCCGTCCAGAACCTTCTTGGTGGTGGTGAAGACCCGGTATGTCCAGAGGAAGATGTTGACATACACAAGGTCACCCTCCTGGAAGGTGGGCACCAGGTGCTCCACCAGCTTCTCCCAACGGCCTGCCTTGACTGTCCACAATGTGGGGCTCTCCTCCCTCATGAGGGCTGAGTTGTTCTTCCTCTAGAGTGAGACAGAAGGGGCACATGTGGTCAGAGGCAGAACTGTGGAACCCCAGGTGGGGCTGGGGTTGTGGGCAGACCTGCTGCACCCAATCCCTCAGCAACTTGAGGTCGAGGGGGATGTGTATGCCTCTAGCAGAGAAAGGTCCTTAGCCTTCAAATTGAATTTGAAGTGAGGAAATAATTGAAAGATGAAATCCCACACCCAGAAAAGGGCAGATACCTGGAGTGTCCCTGGGGGAAGAAAGTCCCCTGCAGGCCTGAGGATCTGAACAGATGCCTCAAGGAACAGCAGACCCACCTGGTCTGTAAACCAATTTCAGGACTCCACTGCTCATGGGGCAAAAGCCACAAGGCTATGCCATTTGCCATCCTGACCCCAGATCTGGAAAATGAAGAAAATGAAAAGACTGAATTCCAGGCAGGGTGCAGGGATATTCCTACGCACATGGAGAGCTGGTGGTAACTGAAATGCTTGAGCCTTAGGGATGCTTTCTGGCCCTCCTCTTGAAAGTGATGTCTTCATGTCCTCTGCCTAGCCATCCATTTCCTGGGATCCCTTACTGGGGGTGGGAGGATTAGTGCCTTGGGGCACATGGGAGGTGTTCAAGGCAGGTATACTGACAGGGCCACAGGAAAGGACTATTCAAGGTCCAGCAGCAATGAAGGCCAAATCATAGCTCTAAGCCACCTCCCATCTAGAATATTGGGCAGCCGAGTCAGGCCTCAGTTCCTGACCTGGGAAGGTCAAGGGGACAATTATGGGAGATGGCAAGAACCTTCCTAAGTAAGAGGAGCTGTATGGCTTGGACCCGGTTTGGAGCACAGTCACAAAGACTGCTGCACAGGGACATGGAGCAACATACAGCAACAAAATGCACACATATCTGAAGTGAGCCCACCCTTCAGCCTACCCTGAAGGGAAACCCATGCAAAGGACTCCTCTTTGCTATTCTTTTAACCATTTGAAGTGACCTGCTCCCTGCTCTATGGAATGGCAGTGTTGGAACGGCAGTGTGGTGGGTGATTTGTGGCGACCCAGGTTCTTCAGGAATCAAGATATTGGTCACTCATGGATGAAAGCCCTGGGAGAGGGAGCAGGGATGTGGCCAGGATGGGATCTAGGCCGTGGGATGCTCCCCAGTGTTTTGAACCCCCAGCAGATCCTGCTCCCACATGGAAGTGGCACTGGCCATGGCTGAGGCCACAGTGTACCTGCACCTTCTGTAGAGAGACGGTGTAGAGGAGTCCCTCCACAAGCTCCTCATCAACCACCTGCATGGAGCTCTGTGAATACAGTGCCCAACAGCCAGGCCAAGAGGGGTCAGCGAGTGGCTTGCCCTACTCCACAAGGGAAGCCATACCTCATTTGGTCTGGGACCCAGATAAGGCAAAGATGGGTGTCTGCTTTCCCCTTTAGCCCCATTGGAGAGGAGATGGCAGCTTGAGGGCTCACAATTAACACTGGTACACATGGGTGCCACCCCAAGATGTGCCTCCCCACCCTTCCTGCCATAGCCTGGCAGGTGATAGGGAAGGAACTACTGGGTTCCCATCCCTGTTGGCCTGCTCCTTTCCAGGGTGGTCCCACTGCTCATGCCTCCCACTCACTGGGAGCTGGATGGGATTTGGGGCTGCCCAGGCAGGAGCACAATAATAGCATGTGCTGAATTGGCTGCCCTGGGCCACCGCATGTTACCTTTGGGTACCTCCTGGCCAATGATCAGGGACTTCGTAGTTGAGGCCAGAGTCATTGTCAAAAGTGATGGAAAAGGGATTCATTCCTAGGTTGGTTGAGATTTGAGCCTTGGGATCTAGGAGCACAACAGAATATGTTGCTGTCTCAAGCATCTTCTGCCAAGTGAGCTGGGAAGTGGGCTGCCTTTGGAATTTGGGTGCCTGGTTACCAGAGTTCCAAGTTCTGTTGGGGTCTCTCACCAAGGAAGTGAAGTCACTTCTTTAGGTCCCCTTACCCTGGCCCCCTCAAAAGCCCCTTTGAAGGTCTTTCTGTCTATCCTCCTCACCTACATCATTTTGTTAACTGGACACAGTTCTGCCAGCACGTTCCTCCTCACAGCTACGTGGGAAGGCCTGTGTGCAGCTTGGTCCCCAGCTATGAGGAGACCCAGCTGGGATGAAACCCAGCTACTCCTTCTTTTCAGTTTTGTGGCCCCAGACAACTCACTGAGGTCTCCCCAGACTCCTCACCAACACAGTGGGAATCATTCTATCATCTTCCTTGGGGCATCATCAAGTCTATGTGGGGAAAACACTGCAAACCAAATAGTCTTGTTTCCCATGTAGCTAATACACAGATGTAGACATGGAATAAACAAGTATGGGATGGATGTAACATTGAATACAACTCAAAACAGGGCTGGGTAAGGCTGTGTGATCTTAGGAAACTCACTTTCACTCTTCGATTCTTGCCTCAGTCTGTTCCATGTTGAGGGTGAAATGAGATGAAATTCTGACATTGTTTCTGTGTCAGAATCCTTCCAGAGCCTTCCCATTGCATTTAAAGTCAGATGCAGGTGCCTCCTCTCAACTGCTGTGGTGGACAGCCTGTGCCCTGAGTCCCTGCCATCTCTGCTTCCAGGTACATCCAACTTCATATACACCCTCTTGGAGTGAGTCCTGACCTGGTGACTCATGGCTAAACAAAATATGACTGAAAGTCAAGGGGCCACTCCTAAGACTTACACAAAATGCTCTGCTTTCTTCACCACTATCTCTTGTGAATGAACTCTCCCTCTCTTGGTCTATCTCCCATCTCAATATCAAACCTGCAGATCAACACAACACAGCTGGGAAGCAGCTCCTCCCCAGCTGAGCCTTAGCTGAGGCTCTGCCCCCAGCAGCTGCCTTCCTAACCTCCTCTCTGGCCAAACTCCCTCTGCCTCCTTCTCTTCCCTGCTGTGCCTTCTCCCAGGTGCCCTCTTCCCACATGTGTGCAGGGCTGGCTCCCTCTTGTCACTCAGGTCACAGTGTAAGTGTTGCCTCAATGTGTCCTTCCAGGCCCCCACATCTGGTGTCCCATAGGCCTCCTCACAGGGCCCTGCTGAACTTTCTCTATAGCCCTTGCTCTTTTCTTGCACTTGTGTTTGCTTTCATACTTTGGCCACCTCCTGTTGGGCAGAGGCTACTGGGATTCTTTTCACTCCACACCCAAGACCAAACACAGAGCTTGGTGCAGGGTGAGTGCTTGGGGAACAGGTGCTGAATGCATACCTGATGAGCTCTGGGGCCCTTTACCAGCCTCTCTCCAGCTCAGATTGTGGAGATGCTAATAATAAGAGGTGCATGCTGTGTCTGAGGCAGGTGGATGGCCAGAAAGACCCTGGATGACTCTTCCCAATCTCCAGGGGTTGCAGCAGGCACAGTGGGCACAGCTGGTGACCTAGCTGTCCGCTCCCTGCTGGCCAGTGCTAGTGCTGCTGCTCCTAGCATGATAGCCACAGAAGTGATCACACACTTTGTTTGACTGTCTTCAAGACAGCAGCTCTCCTGAGCCCCTGGAAGGGCAGTGGGTTATCACAGAAGGACCAGGCTGAATGAAAACTTCCCTTAGTCTGTGGAACCCTTGTGGGTCACCCTCTGTAAACTCCCCAATAGACAGAGGAGGAGACAGATGTATATGTTGTGGGTAGCTTGAGACCTGGACTGAGCGTGTGTCCTTTCAATGTAAGGTGGAAGGACAAAAATGTCCATGCCTGATATTTTTGGCCCCTTGCAATGCATATTTTTCTCCTGATATTGCTTTGTTGTCTCCTTTGCCTGTTGTAAATCTCTTCCCTAAGTTTAAACTGCTTGAGTCCTGTGAGTTCTCTCAGCAATCAAACTATTTAGGTGAATAATGTGTATAAACACATGATTTTAATAAAACTTATTTCTTCTCAAATCTAACTTCAATATCCATGCCTATATTTTTTTCATGAGCAATTTTCAATTTCAAATGTCTTACATTCCTTCAATGTGTTCATGTTTTTTTCTAATATTTTTTCAATTTTTAAAAAACAATTTATTGAAGTATATCATTTGTACATGAACATACATAAAGTGTAAGTGTTCAGCAAACCTTGTGAACTTACAAAACAAACATGCATAACATCATACAGGGCTCCCACACATCACCCCACAACAAATACTTTGCATTGTTGTGAAACATTTGTTAAAAAATTATGAAAGAGCATTGTCAAAGTATTACTATGATCTATAGTCTGTATCTTACTCCCCTATTCTTTCCTTAAAAGGATTTATTTATTTATTTATTAACTTTTATCCATTTTTACCCTCCCCACATTTTTGCTTTTTTTGTGCCCATTTGCTGACCAATTTTCTGTGTCTGTTTCCTTCCCTCTCTTCTCAGCCTTCTCCTCCTGTCTTCGCTGGGATTTGATCCTCGGAAACTCCAATGTGGGAGAAAGGCATTCTACTGCTTGTGCCACCTTAGTTCCTGGTTTTTTGGCATGTCAAATCTTGGTTCTCCCTTGTGTCACTCTTCTATTATGTCATCATCTTGCTGTGTGGCTCATGGGGCCTGGCAGCTCACCCGCTTATAGGGCTTGTTGGCGCAGCCAGGCACGGGGACTGACGGCACACCCACTCGTGGGGCCTGGGGAACTCACCTGCATGCAGGGCCTGGGGACTCACCCACTCACAGGACCTGGTGGTGCACCAGCGTACGGGGCCTGACGGTGCACCCACTCGCAAGGTCTGGTGGCACACCCATGCACAGGGCATGGGGGGCTCACCCGCACATGAGGCTTAGCTGTGTATCTGCTCCTGGGGCCAGGCGGTGCACCTGTGCATGGGGCCTTATGGCGCACCTGCTCACAGGTCCTGACCGCTCGCAGGGCCTGGTGGCGCACCCACCTGCAGTGCTTGACAGCGTACCCGTGCATGGGGCCTGGTGGCGCATGCCTTCTATATTTTTCTGTTTTATATTTTTACTGGGAGGTCCTGGGGATCAAACCCAGGCCCCTCCATATTGGAGATGGATGCCCAACCATTTAAGCCACATCCATGCCTCTGCTATATCTCTTAAGGTTGACTAAAGATACCCAGAGTTACAGTCTTTTCTCATACAGGATGGTCATACAATAAATCAGACTTAATTTATCCCCAGCATTCTAAAAACCAGACCTAGGAAGAGAAACTAGATCTGGGGATACATGCATGGTTCCTATTATAGCGAATGTTTAGTCTACCCTGATTATCACAAAATCAGGATAGTGAGAATGTTTCACATTGTTCATGGTTTTATCGTACAATTACATCATGAGCATTGACAGTATTTCTCTTATATATTCATCTCATCATTGTTCAATATAATCAATCCATTTCACACTGCATTAACTATACTTTCTCTTTCTGTCTGCTTTATTCACAAGGCAAAATCCATACTCTGCCTATTCTGGACCCATCCTCCCTACTGAACATGGTTTCAGAACAAGGCATGATCTTGCTGACTGGTTTAATTTAAATTTATTATCTAAGAGTGCAGGTGAGTCATCAATAATGTCCCTTGATCTATTAAACTTGTATCCTTTCCCCTCAAATTCCAGCAGCCCTTCCATTGCATTCTTGGCTTATAAATACTAATGTTATTTTAATTTCAAAGTAAGAGCATACATAAGACAATATTAACAATTTCACACTATCAAATATACAAAACAAATATATTTGTACCCACAGATTCTGTCTTCCCTCCTAATATGTTGTTAAAATGTATGAACTTCCCTTGTTTCTACATAAAACCAATCTATTCACAGGATCATGAACTCAAAAGACTTTGCTCCTTCAGTTATTCTAACTCATCTATGGCCCATAAATATTGCTTCATCATTCTCACTAGCCTATACATATCTTAAAAATAAAGCACTATATTTCTTCAAATACTTCTATATTAATCTTGACTAATTCATAGAAAACTTCTCAAATGGATTCTCTATTCTTATGAAACAATGCTCTCTCCTGCCACACTCTTGCAAATCCATTTAATGTAACATATTGTACACATAGTATACACTGAAAGAAATATGGACCTTTACTAAAATAAAAAAATTAATGTGATTGTGAATTTTGCCCATTCTTGGGGTTCCTTGCAGGATGAGATAAAGATTGGCATTCCTTTCACCCATCTCAAGATAGAGCAGCTTTACAGGTGGCATTTGATAAAATCATTTGAAGATACTCTACCTGCAGTAAGCAACACATAAGGGGTCAAGCAGCAGGGAGACATAAAAGCCTGGCCAGGACAAGGCTGAGGAGTAAGATTCTTATTGGAGTAAGGGCCTCCTGTAGCTAACATGAACCCTGGGGTATCCAGGGTTCTTGTGCATGTCCAGTGTTGGAAATATGAGCCTAAGATTGCACCTCTGGCTGATCTTTAGGATGAACACAAGAAGGGGGTGAAGGTCACACCACAGTAGGGGGCACCCGGGCTTTAAATGAAGGAGTGCTGCAGCTCAGAGCCAATCTGCAAAGAATGAATGAGGATTTTTATCTTTTTTTTTTTTTCAACTCCTGGCATTGAAGGAAGTATCTGTCAGGTCATTGGCTGACTGCTGAGATAAGGAAACAGAAACTTCAAGATAGCGCATGAAAATGAATACAGTTTTTAAAAAACGGCTATCCCAGGGAATGGAGAAAGTCTGCAGCTGCAGGCAGGAAAATCCCATCCATCTTCCCCATGGGACATAAACCCCCTCTCTATTGGTGGTGGTGTGGACATCACCATCCCAGACTTCTCAGGATGGGGGGAAGAGCTATGGACTAGAGTGGACTTACTGGTATTCTGCTATAGACATATTGTGATTCAAGCAATGGAAGAAATTACAACATTGATGTGGAACCAGTGGCCACTGGAGGCTCAGGGGGCAGGGAGAGGGAAAAGCAGTTGTAATACAGGGGTATTTTGGGACTTGGAAATTGTCCTGAGGGACATTGCAATGACAGATATAGGCCATTTTATATCATCATATAACATGCAGAACTGTGTGGGAGAGAGTATGGTCAACAATGTGAACTATGGTCCATGCTTAATGGCAAAGCCCCAGGATGTGTTTATCAATTGCAATTAATGTGCCACACTAATGAAGGATGTTTATGTGGAAGGTTGTGGGAGGTGTGGGAGGTGGGGCATATGGGAATCCCAATATTTTTTGTGTAACATTTATGTAATCTAAGTGTATTTAAAAAAAAATGCATTTTGTTCTAAAACAAAAAGCAAAAAAAAAAGTTGGAAATGGCATGAAACAAACTGCAACGACATGTATATACATGCAAACATATTTTGACAAAATAAGAAATACTCATAACAATACATGCATTATTTCTTCAGCTAAACACATGGTCCTATTTGTATCTATAAATACCTTTTTTTCACCACTCATTCCATATTCCCTTTGCCCTCAAAATACACCTCAGCTGGATATGGTTCTTTTTCTCAAGAGGTAATCTAAATATACATTTTTTTTTTGTAGTTTGTTTATCCTGCCTTTATTTTGTTTATTAATTAGACAAGTTTTAGGTTTACAGAAAAGTCATGAATAAATACAGAGTTACCATATACCACCCTATTATTAACACCTTGCATATTTTGGTACATTTTTTACATTTCATGGAAGGTTATCAACTACAGGAGGGTTCACTATTTGCATGGTGCAGTCCTACGCTTGCTTGCTTTTTAATTTATTTTTATTCTACTAATGTAGATACAACCTAAACTTTCCCCTTTTTAACAATACTGACATATACAATTAAGTGTTAATTATGTTCATGTTGTACCACCATCATCACCATCCATTATCAAATTTTGTGATCAAACCAATTAGAAATTCTGTACAATTTAAGCATTAACGCCTCATTCCCTAGCTCATCCCATCCCCTGGTGACCAATATTCTACATTCTGAGTCTATGAGTTTACTTATTCTAATTATTTAGTAAAAGTTAGATGATACAATACATGTCCTTTTGCAGCTGGTTTATTTCACTCAACATGATGTCTTTAAGGTTCATCCGGTTATTGCATGTATTGGAATTTCACTTTTTTTTACATCTGAAAATATTCCATTGTATATACATGTTCTTCATTTTTCTGTTTTCATTATTTTTTCTTTAAAATATCTAAAGAGCACAGATTTTTAAAAAATACAAATCTATTAAAATGTATACCACCTTTGGGAAAACAACATGAAAACTTGTTTCGTCCCCCACCCCCAATAAACTCTTCTCAGGCTCAGAAAACAAGAGACTGCCTCCAAAAATGCTGTATATTAAATTCCCCGACGCCACAAGCTGCGCATGTGGAAAAATTTCACCCTAGACTTTATGGAACTGTGCTTTTAAGTTTGAAAAAATTTTACAGCAGTGCATTTGTCAAAGGGGGTCTGTACAGGTTTCAGAGGCCCGGGTGTGTGTGAGGGGCAAGGGTCCCAGGACTACCGAGCCTCCACATTCGGGGGCCTGTGCGAAGGCAGCAGCCTTGCCAGGGCGGGGGTTTTAGTCCCGCACGGGGCCCTGCGGCGTGGCTTCCAGTGTGCCTGCGGCCCCACGTGCTCCTGGCCCAGGCAGGGGTCGCTAGCTCGGTCCAGCTGGTTCCCAGGAGCTTCCCGCAGGTTCTGGGGGCGGTAATCTGGGGGCTTCTGGTCTTGGTAGGTGCTTTCTGGTGCTTCCTAGAAATCAGGTGCTGGGCACGCGGGAGCTGGAAAGGGGCAGCTCCAGTCTGCGTTGGCGACGCTCAAAGGGTCCCACGCGAAGCCCAAGGTGCGCTCATTCGCTGGCGGCCTGCGGGAGAGACCGAGAGTCAGCGCCGAGGACCACTCCGGGACAGCCCCGCCCCGCCCCCTCCGATCCCGGTCTCCCTCTCCCCTCTCTCTTCCCCCTCCCCCTTCCCCAGGGACTCATTACCCGCAGGCAGGGCCTCTCCCTTCACCTTCTGGTAGCCCTGGAGCGCCCTGGCACCGTCCTATTGTGGCCGCAGGTCCCTGCCAGGCTCCTTTGCCCAGTAGCGGCTCTCCTTGGCCCGGGGTAAGGCGGCCAGCGGCTTTGTCTGGCAGCCACAGAGCAAGAGACTGCTGAAGGGATCGCCCATGCGGGTGGGGCGAGGCCTGGCTCAGAAGGCGCGACTTCTAAGAGACATCCCCGGGGGCGGACTAGACAGGAGCACCCCACCAAGCGCCTAGACTCCTCGTGAGTGTGTGTGTGTGTGTGTGTGTGTGTGTGTGTGTGTGTGTGCGCCGGGGGGAGGAGTCTCTTTAGCCTCCTGAGTTCCTGAGGAGTTCCTGAGGAGTTCCTGAGGAGTTCCTGAGGAGTTCCTGAGGAGTTCCTGAGGAGTTCCTGAGGAGTTCCTGCGGAGTCCTGGCAGAAACAAAATCAACACTAGCGACAGCACCCACCCTTTCCCCTTCCCTAAAATCAGCCTAGAAACCAACTTTGGAGCTGTGCCACAGAGGCCTGCGCGCAATAGAACCTTGGGGACCCGGCGTGAACCTCAGCCAAGGGACATCGCCGGGGTCTCTACCCAGACCTCACACCTCTGGTGGAACCGAAAGCGCGACTTTTCACAGGCACCGCTGCGGCTTCTCGGTGGGGGCTGTTGTGAGTGACCAGCCTTGCAGGCTCCCCATGGGCCTTTTGCTCTCAAGACAGCTTGGTTTCTGGACGCTGAGACCAGGAGGCCCGCGGCAGAAGATGAGACCCACACAGACAGGGCCATTCTGGGTGTAGGAGGGGCCTGGGCAATCAGTATATCTGGCCACAGAGAATGAGTTAGGGAGTGCCCCTCCTCTAGAATACTTTTTTGGCAGGAGTTTGAGAAGGGTTGGTGTTAATTCTTCCTTAAATATTTGGTAGAATTCAGCAGTGAAGCTATTTGGTCCTAGGCTTCTTTGGTGTAAGGTTTTTGGCTTTTGACTCCGTCTCTGTACTTGTTAAAAGCTTGCTGTGGTTTTTCCTTTCTCCTGAGTCAATTTAGGTAATTTGTGTATTTCTAGAAAATTTCCCATTTAATTTGGATTATCTAATTTGTGTACAATTGTTTATAGTATTTATTTATAATCCTTTTTATTTCTGTAAGATCAGTAGTGACATCATTTTCATTTCTGATTTTAGTTGTGTCATTTCTTTTTTCCTTTGTGAGTCTAGATAGTCTTGTTAATTTATTGATTTTTAAAAAAATAACAGCTTTTGTATTATTTTTTCTCAATTGTTTTTCTATCCTGTTTTATATATCTCTTTAATCTTCCTTCTGATAACTTTGGGTATACTTTGCTCTTCTTTTTCTAGTTCAACATGTCAAGCAAGGTTCATAATTTGATATCTTTCTTCCTTTCTAATATAGGCATTCATAGCTATAAATTTCCATCTGAGTATCGCCTTCACTGCATCCCATAATTTATGGTATGTTTTGTCTTGGTTTTCATTCATTATGTGATTTCCCTTGTAAAGAAGAAAGTACTACATGTTATTTATCCATTCATAAATTATTGGACATCTGTATTGCTTTTGGCATTTGTGAATAATGCTGCTATGAACATTGGTGTGCAATGATCTCTTCAAGTCCTTGCTTTCAAAACTTTTGTGTTTATACTTACAAGTGGATTTGCTGGGTCAACTGGAAATTGTTGTTAAAAGTCTTTGTAAAATAATATATCAGCTCCCTACTTCAATTTTATTTCCTGTAATGTGTTGGACAGCACCATGGACGTATCTAAAACTAATGTTGCTTGTATGATTAATTTTATAAGAACTTGCTGATATTTGTGAGGTTTCCTTAGCAAAGCCTAATAAAAATTGTATGCCATTTTATTCATTTTTTCTTTTTGTCACTTAGAGGTTTTAGACTCATTAAATGAGATTTCTGGACTTGAGAATATTGCTCAGTATTGTAAGGCAGAAATAAATTCAAAGTCCCTAGCTAAAAAGAAAAATTTCTTTGAATCCTGTTCTTTAATTGAACTGACACAAAACACCTGTCCCAGGTCAATGACAAAATGCTGAATCCAGATTTTTTGTATATGTAATATAAATAAAAGTATATTACATGCCATATACTGTTTGATAGCCATCATATCCTTATTATAACATATGGTCCTTTAATTATGAGTTTTGTTCACACTGGAGTAAAATTGAAAGACACTTAGAGATGATTTTTATATTCATAGCCCTTGTAGTTTAGGCATGACAACATATTGTTTTCATTTTTATCTCTTCAGATTTTCTAAGTAACTGAATTTTTCCAGAAAATTTTCACACATTTAAATCAGTCAATTTGAGAAATAACCTATATTGTTTTAATACTCATTCTTTTGTGTTTTGATAAATACCTAGGCTTTATTAATAGAAATAAAATTACACTTAATAATTCCTACGTTAAAGAAAAGTAGCTAGCTCTTGATGGGACATCACATTCAACTCTGGAACATTTGAATACAATTCACCTAAAGTGATTTATGGATTCAATGCAATCCCAATAAAAAGTCCAACAACTTTCTTTTTGAAATAGAAAAGCCAATCCTCAAATTTGCGTGAATGGTTAAGGTTCCTCAATAGTCAAAACCATCTTGAAAAAGAAAAATGAAGTTGCTCAATGTGCACTTCCCAATCTTAAAAATTATTACATAGTAATCAAAACAGCATGGTGCTGGCATAAGGAGAGACATACTGACCACTGAAATTGACTTGAGAGTTAAAAGGTCAATCCTCATATTTATGGCCAACTGATGGTTCACTCAATGGAGATATAATAGTTTCTCTAAAAAATGGTTTTGAGAAAACTCGATGTCCACGTACAAATGAATGAAGGTGGCTCCCTACTTCTCACCATATACAGCAATCAAATCAAAATGGATCAAAGACCTAAATATAAGTACCAAAATTATATAGCTCTTAAAAGAAAACATAGGGAAGCAAGTTCAGGATCTCGTGTTAGGCAATAGTTTATGCAACTTTATACTCAAAGCACAAGCAAAAATAGAAAGAAAGAAAAAAAAAGATAAATGAGATCTCCTGAAGCTTAAAATCTTTTGCACCTCAAAAGATTTTACCCAGAGAGGAAAAGACAACCTAAACAATGGGAGAAAATATTTGGAAACCACATATTGGGTAAGGATTTAATATCTAGAATATATAAAGAAATTCCACAATTCAGCAATAAAAAGACATATGATCCCATGAAAAAATGGGCAAAAGACTTAAACAGAGATTTTTCCAAGGAAGATAAATGTCCACATAACACATGAAAAGATGCTCAGCAATATTAGCCATTAGGGAAATACAAATTGAAACAATGTTTAGTCTTCTAATTCTTAAACAAGAATGTCCTTCCATTTAGTTAGGGCTCTCTTGATTTTTGTAGCAAGGTTTTGTAATTTTGTGTGGGTAAGTCCTTTACATTCTTGGTTCAGTTTGTTCCTAGACATTAAATTCATTAGTTTCTATTATGAATGGAGTTTTTCTTGGTTTTTTCTTCTGATTATTAATTACTAGTGTATAGAAACAGTACTGAATTTTTAGTATTGATCTTGTACCCTGCCGCTGAGCTGATTTCATTTATTAGTTCCAGTAGGTTTTTTTTGTGGATTTTTAAGGATTTTCTGTATGTTGGATTATGTCACCTGCAAATGGGGAAAGGGCTATTTTTTTCTTTTCACTTTGAATGCCTTTTATTTATTTTCCTTGTCTAATTTCTCTGGCTAAACTTCCAAGACAGTGTTGAATAACAGTGGTGGCAGTCTTCATCACTGTCTTGTTCCTGATCTTAGAGGGAAAGCTTTTATTCTTTTACCATAGAGTATGTTGTTAGCTGTGGGTTTTCATAGATGACTTTTAACATGTAGAGGCAGTATCCTTCTATTCATTGTTTACTATATTCTATCAAGAAGGGGTGCTGGATTTTGTCAAATGCCTTTTCTCCATCAATTGAGATGATCCTGTTTTTTTTTTCCCTTTGTTGTTTTAATGTGGTATATTACATTTATTGATTACTTTATGTTAAACCACCCTTACATACATGTGATGAATTAAAATTGATTACAATGTGTCATTCTTTTTATGTGCAGTTGGATTCACTTTGCTAGTGTTTTGAGTATTTTTGCAGTTATTTTCATAAGGTGTATTATCTGAAGTTTTATTTTGAAATCTTTATCTGGTATTGGTACAAGGAATATAAATATATGCAAAGTAAAAATATAGTCTTATGTAATATTAATAGCTGGTATATAAAAAATAACCATGGGGAATACAAATACATGCTTTGGCCTCATAGAATGATTTAGGGAGTGTTCCCTCTTATTCAATTTTTTGGAAGAGTTTAAGCAGGATGGGCATTAATACTTATTGGACTGTTTAATAAAATTCCCCTTTGATGCCATCTGCTCCTGGGCTTTTCTGAGTTGGGAGAATCAACTAAGAAAGAAATGAGATGAGTCTCTACCTTCTTTACCTAACCTGTATCTCCTTAACTTTCTTTACCTAACATTTCATCAATACTGTGAGGAATAAATTTGTTAGAGAATCTCCGTATACCCTGAAGAGCTCTAGTTGCTCTTTTTTTGTAGATTGGATATTACTTGTGGGAACTTCTACCATGAACTTGGATCCTTCAAACCAATGGGAATGACCAAATCTTGTGTTGGTGGGAGCGAATTGGGGGCATTTATCACCAAATAAATGATGGGCTTGTCTCCATAATGGAGGGTAGAGTCAGAGTGGAAATCAGAATAGTCTGTCTCACAGAGTCCTATGGCATTGACTTGTTGATCATAGAGAACCTAGAAGTAAAATAGATAGGCCATATAATAATTTCTTATTTGATCTATGTAAGCAGAAGTGTTCTAATTCAAGTAAATAAAATCTAACTTGAATTACACACACAAAATCATAACCCCTCAATCAATTTCCATACTTGATAAAGTATACAGACCCAGAATCCTTTAAATGAAGCATTTATATCATTTATCTTTTGCCCATCCTATAGGCACTTAATGGCTTTTTCCGAGGGTTCTGTGCATTGGGGAAATGGAAATGCTTAGCCATTTTGGGTATTAATAAACACTGGCTCTGAATTGACTTTAAATCTTGAATATCCAGAATATCACTGGAGTCCAATGGTCAGGGTAGGAGCTAATGGACATCAGTTGATCAGTAGAATTTTAGATCAGGTGTGCCACAAAATGGGTCCACTGGGTCCTTGTACCCATTCTTTGCTTATATCCCCAATTCCAGAATGTTTACTTGGAATAGGCATACTTAGCAACTGGCAGAATCCCCACATTGATTCACTGATCTGTGGAGTGTGAGCTATTATGGTACGGAGGCCTCTAACAAGCAACATATTAAACCAAAAGAAATACCACAATCTTGGAGGGATTGCAGATGGCAGTGTTCCCATGAAGGACTTGATGGATGCAGGGGTGGTGATGCCCAACACATTCCCTTTCAATTCCCCTACTTGACCTGCACAGAAAGCAAAGGGGTCTTGTAGGATTACAGTGGAATATCATAAACTTAATCAGCTGGTGACTTCAATCACATTTGCTGTTCCAGGTGTGATATCATTGCACAATCAAGACATTCCTAAGTATCCTGGTATGAAGCTTTTGATCTGGCAAATGCTTTTTTTCAACACCTGTTAATAAAGACCAATAGAAGCAGTTTTATTTCAGTTGTCAAGGCCAGCAGTATAACTCCATCATCTACCGCAGAGGTATATTAACTCTCAAGCCCCATGGTATAATCCAGTCTGTGAGGACCTTGATCATCTTTCCCTTTCACAAGACACCACAGTGTCCATTATATTCATAACATTGTGCTCACTGAATATAGTGAGCAAGGAGTACCAATTACTCTATACTTGTTAAGTCATTTGTGGGTAAGAGATAAATCTAACAAAAAATCAGGGCCCTTCCACCTTAGGGAAAGTTATAGGCATCCAATAATGTGGGACATATGAAGTTATCCTTTCTAAGCTCAAGTTTGGTCTGACTGCACCAACTACTTGTGAGTTGCAGAAATGAGGTCTATGATGGTAATGAGCATTTTCTCCTTCTTTTGTTATGAATATGTTTGTATATATACACAAAACAAATATCTTTGTTTTATTCCTTCTCTTATTCTCTTGCCATATAACCTAAGTTTTAATAAGCTTATGTCATGGTATTTAAGTTGAAGTATATCAAGGATAAGATTGAATATCACCCAAGGTCTTGTATCTGCTTCTGGTTGTACACAAGACAATTGAATTAGGTTAAGCAAAAATATAACTGTTACTGTGTTTATATAGAGATTAAGTACAGAATAAGGAGTGTGTAAGGAGGATACAGGAGGACAGATGAACTGTGATGTATAATTTCATGCATCATCTTGTCTAGTTTACAGTGTCCATTCTTTTGTGATGCAAGCACTGGCTTGCTTGTTACTGTTAGTATGGTTCTTAGATGTAAATCACTTTTCAGTTTATTGAATCTGGGGTTGATTATATATACAACCAACAGAGGAAATTACCTTCACCAATGAGTGGAATCTCCTCATCCAATCAATTGGATGTCTTAAAGCAAGAACTGAGGATTTCAAAAGTCAAAAAGAAGAATTTTTATCTCTGCTTCAGTAAATCCACTTCTGGGGAGTTCAACAGGACCTTCACTGAGTTTTCAACATATGGTCTGCCCTATGGAATTCATACATGCCAATTTCTAGGGTTGGGTGAACAAATTCCTATAAGAAATATCTTAAGATTTACATATATAAAATATTGTTTCTTTTGCTCTGGAGAACCCTAACTAATACACCAAGTAAGTAAGAAAATAGTGGAATGAAATGTTAAAAGTATTTTATTTAAAAAATGTAGCCCATAATTCCCTATCCAGTAATATAATTTTTTAAAATTAGAGGAATATTTAATACATTATCAGGCAAACAAAATCTGGGACAGTTCATCACCAACAGATCTGCTCATCAATAAATAGTAAAATAAGTTTTTCATGGAGCTGGGAAATGATATACTTCAGAACACTGGATTAGCAAAAGTAAAGGAAAAACATCATAGAAGTAATAAATGGGTAAAATAAAATATATTATTCTTTATTAGTTAATATAAAATATAATTTTTGCTTAAATTCATAATAGTAACAATGAATAATGAGTATAGCATATGGATAAATGAAATAATGTCAGCAATCACAAGCAATAATTCTGTTACATGGCCATGTACATGGTGGTGTCTTCTTTCTCTACTGGGTTCCATTGACTTCCAGCTTTTGGCTGATGTCCATCGTCTTTATCCATCTGAATTTTAAAACAAAACATGTCCAAAATATATACAGGAATAATATACTGAAAACTACAAAACACTGATGAAATAAATTAAATATCTAAATTAATGGAGAGTATCAGCAAGTCCATGAATTGGTGGACTCACCATAATAAATGTCTAGTCCTTCCCAAATTGATAGAAGAAGCAATGTGGTCCCTATTAAATATCCACTAGATTTTCTATGTGTAGAGAATATTATTCCAAAATTTATATCATTAATCAAGGGACAAAATTTCTCTACATCAGTTGGCATGTTAAAGACAAATATATATATATATCTGCTTACAAAATATAGTGGAACAGGGATAGTAAAACCTTCCCTTTCCTAAAGGGAAAAATTGGAAGGAAAAAGCATTCATGGATATGAAGTAAATCAGAAAACCAGAAGGGCAAATTCCTTTAGATTTCAAGGTCTGGCAATAATCCTCTGTTGCTCAATGCTCTGTCATACTCACCTACCAGGGGTGGGTTCCCCACTCTCCCAGCCTGAGGTGGTCCCTCTGACCCAGGCTCCTGCAGCCATAACTCTGTACTTGAAGTCACTGTTCCTTCATTTCTTCCTGCCTCTCTTTCTTTCAGTCCTAGTGGACAGTGTATCTACTGGTCTACAATTCTCAAAACCTTTTCAGTCTCGGCAATTTATGAGTGTCCAGCTTATCAGGCAAGAGTGTTCCCCACAGATCTTTCCTGGATAATAGCATCTTTGTACCTGGCTTCTCCTGAGTCCTCAACAGGCATTGTAAGGCAATCAAACATCTCAAAAATTCCACTTCCTGCCAAATTGTTAGTTACTTGGGGCTGCCATTAAGGTGTATCACAAAGTTGGTGGCTTAAAACAACAAAATATATTGTCTCACAGCAGTGGAGGCTAGAAGTAAAAAAAATAAAACTGTTAACAGGGCTGTGCTCCCTCTGAAACCTTACCTCTTCCTAACTTCAAATGGTTTTCAGTCAGCCTTTGTTGTTCCTTGGCTTCATGTTGCAGCACTTTAATCTCTGTCTTCATGATAACATAGGTGTCTCGATCTGCCTGTGTCTGAGTACACATTCCCTCTTCTTATAAGGCCAACAGTCCTATTTGATTAGTGACCTTCCTATTTAAGTTTGGCATCAACTTCATCACATCTTCAAGACACTATCTCAAATATGATTACTTTCACAGAACTTGAAGTGGGTTAACAATTGAACATGTGTTTGGGGGACACAATTCAACCCATCAACTAATCAATGATAAAGGATTTTTGGTTCAATGTAAGCAGGGAGTGAAGGCAAAGACATATTTGTAAACAGACTGGCTACGTGTTGAAAGTGTGCCCCAGTGATTGCAAATCAGCAAAGATAGTAAGAGCAGTTTTTTCCTTTACAATATCATGGGAAAAAAAATCTTGAAATTAGTGAACTCACACTTTCTAAATACAAAACTCATTATAAGGTACAGCAATCAAACTAGAAAGAAAGATATACATACACGTCAATGGGGTGGAATTGAGAGTCCAGAAATAACATGCATCTGTGGTCAGCTTATTTTCAACAAAGTTACTAACAATATCCAATGAGAAAAGAATGTACTTTTCAAGAAATGTTGCTGGAACAGTTGCATATCCACATTCAAGAAAGGAAGTTGGATTTTCTAAGCATATAATATCATCATAGACAAAATTTACCTCAAATGAATCAAAGATATAAATAAAAGCTAAAACTAAGGGTCTGTCAGAAGAGAAAGCTTATGCTTTTCTTATATATTTTTGAGCATGCCTCTAGCTTTGAGCATTTGTGTTTCTTTCTACATTTCCTGTAATACAAGGAAGCTTCCAAAAGTCTTATTAACCAAAGTAACTCCTCAGCTTTTCTCTCCAGGCTTTATGATAATTCATCATTTCCCCTAACTGTAATAGTTTGTCCTATTCAGCAGTGGCTTGTTCACTTGTCTATCAATGTTTCTGAGTGATGCCCTCTGCTTAGCCACTCTTCCACACCATAAGAGATAATGAGTTAGGCAAAATAAAGGCAAGCATCTTGCCTGAGACCTTTGGGGACCCCAGATAGCTCAAAACAGACAAGCACAATTCTTGGATAGCACAGCTCACTCTGCTCCCTTGAGCCAGGTTAACACAGTGAAAATTTGGGATGTCATTTTCATGGACACTGCCACACTGGAGAGGTGGATAGGATGAGGATATCTTAAAATGCCACAATGGTCTCTTATAATATTTAAGTGAAAGATATACAGATAGATAGATAGATAGATATGAAGTTGTGAGCTTACAAAACAATCATGCATAATATGCAGAATTTCCAAACATCACCCCTCTACCAACACCTTATATTGTTGTAAAATATTCATTACAGATTATGAAAGAGCATGATGAGACTATTGCCACTAACTATGGCCCATGGCATACACTTGGTATATTTTTTCATACACCTCCTATTATTAACACTATCTATTAGTATTGTAAATTTGTGTCTCTGTCCCCAACCCCAATAGAATGGGAGGGGTGTGTGGTTTCCCCAGATTCTCTGGACAACTGCAGCTGCTTTCATCTCACAAGGACTAGGTTGTTGGACACATCTCTGGCTCCATTTTTACCCCAACAGAGAAAGAGGAAGGATAATGTACCCACAGCCTCTCTGGGCAACAGCAGTCATTTTTGGCCAGCATGGACTAGATTGTTGGGCAAACCTGTGGATACATCTCTGCCCCAAGTAGGATAAGAGGGGAGCAGTGTTTCCTCACCCTCCAACTGGGCAACTGCAAGTGCTTTCAGCCCACATAGACTATATTGTTGGACACTCCTCTGATTCTATCCCTTGCCCTGACAAGGCAAAAGGGACAGTGACCCTCAGCATCTCCAGGCAACTGCAGCAGCTTTCAGCTTGCAAGGACTAGACTGTTGGGCACATCTCTGATTCCATTCCCACCCTGACAAGGCAGCAGGAGACAGAGCACACCCTCACCCTCTCTGGGCAACTATTAGTGACCTTTTTAAAAATATTTGCTTGGTTGATTTAAATCTTTGACTATTTTCTTGATTTCCATTAAAATTGATTTTGACAGGTTTTGCTCATACTTTCAGTGTTTCTGTGGGGGAACAGGCTTTTGAAGGACCCTAATCTACCTTTCTTTAATTGATGTGTCCCTAACCTATTCTTTAATAGGGTTTTTGACTTATGATTCAATCCCTTTTCTTGGTATTCATATTTTCTATATATTTATTTTCTGTTTTTTTATTTTTAAAGAAGCTTTAGATTACATAAATGTTACATCAAAAATACAGGGGTATTCCCATGTCCCCATCCCCTCCCCTTCCCACAATTTCCAACAATAAGATTTTTCGTTAATGTGGTACATTTGTGACAATTGATGTACATATATTGAGGCATTGCTACTAACCATGGACTATAGTTGACTCTTTTCTATTTCTTTTTGAGTAAGTTTTGGAAGACTGTGTGTTACTAGGAATTTGTCTGTTTCATATATTTTCTATTTTGTTGATATACCATGATTTGTTGTCTTTTCTTAAAATCCTCATTATTTCTGTAAGGTCATTAATCTCCCATTTATTTCTGACTTTGAGAATTAGAGTCTTCTCCTTATATTTCATGATCATTCTAACTAAAAAATCATAAATATTTTTTATATTTACAAAGAATACGTGTTTGAAATTGTTGATACTCTCTATTGTTTTTCTGATCTCTCTTTACTTTATATCCAGTCCAATTTCCTTTCTTCTGCTAGTTTGGGATGAGTTTTCTCTCCTTTTGCCAGTTCTGAAGAAAGTGAAGTTTGGGTATTTATTTGAAATTAACCTCTGAGCACTTATTTGCTTCATTCCATTTGTTTTAGTATCTCTCTTTTGTTTGTTTCCCTTCATCTCCAAGTATATTTTAATCTTCTTTATGGATTCTTGTTTTGTCAAATGGTTGTTAAACAATTTTTTTTTCCAAATCTTGCCATCTTTTTGAATGGAGTTTTATATGGAATAATTTTTGAAGAGGCGTGGTGTCTTCCACCAGGCAATGTTACAGAATTTTTTTTCAGTTGTGCACCAGATAGGTGAAATAAACACACAAAGCCACTGGCAAAACCCTTATATTTTCTTCAGACAAGTTGACTAAGTAACATTATGACTGAAATATTGTCTCTCTGTCAATCACCTTCTTCTGTGTAATGAGCATTTACTTATTACTTTTGTATTTTTGGAGTTCAGATTATCTTGGCTGATGCAGTGGTATGTTAGTAACCATTATGCAAACATGCTTATATAGTTCTGTTTATTTCTTGAACATCTGAGTACAGACTTTAGAAGACTATTTCCCAAGGCACCCATTAGCCTCAGTGGAACAAGAGACATTGGCAGATTTGAACCTTAGCTGAGGTGTGGTCTAACTTCTAGTTGAACCTGGCCGAAAAGCACGTTTGTGCAGCCAGAATAAAGAAGCAATAAACTTGATGATAGGATAATTGAAATTATCCTGTCTGAAAGAAAAACATAGGAAGAAAAAATAGAGAGTGTAAGGGACATGTGGAAGACTATCAAGTTTACTAAGGTATGCATGAATGGAGTACCAGAAGAAGAGAGAGCAAGGCATGAAAAGAATATTTGAAGAAATAATGGCTGAAACCTGAGATTTGAAAAAAAAATCATGAGTATATGAATAAGTAAAGACATCAACACTAATACACATTAAGATAACACAGCCATATATCAAAGAAAGTAGATAGTACAGTAAGCAAAAATAGAGAATAAACTTGCTATATACAGACGTATTTCTGAAATATTGCAGGCTCAAATCCAGGCTACACTTACAGTGAATATAACAATAACTTGAGTCACATGATATTTTTTTCCTAGACATATAAAGGTTATGTTTACATTCTATTGCATTAAGTGCATCATAGTATTATATCTTAAAAGCCAATGTACATATCTTAACTAAAAATATTTTATTGCTGATTGTGTGATCCAAGATGGTATCAGAGTAGCTCAGGTAGGGCATAGCTCCTTTGTAAAATGGGGGAGGAGGCATAGAATTATTCTGAGAGAGCCATTTGGGGATCTTCAGACCAGGAGAGTGCTGCATGCATCACCTGGACGGGTACTGAGGACAAAGAGTTGGATAGTCCAAGGGTAAACCAAGAGCTAATATGCCCACATCTGGGAATTCTGTTCATTCACCCCTGCTCCAAGGCAAGCAGACCTGGTAAAATCTGAGGTTGAGTGGCCAACAGAGAGGGGAAAGGACAGGTTCATCCCTGGGAAGAGGGAGGGTGTGGCAGAGGGCTGATTGTGGTTTCTCTTCAGTGAAGTGTAGCTACTATAAATTATTGGTTCAGAAGAGCTAGTGGAAATTGAAAGATTCATCTCCATGGAAGGGTTTACCGAGGAGTACCATCTGCTGGCCAGCTGGGCAAGTAAAGAAGACAGGCTTGGTAGAAATGGTTGGGCCCTACTAGTGGCTCCCTGCCCCTGTTTTGATTACTAAAACAGGGCAGTATTAAAGTTTCGGAAAATGTTGAATGAAAAATCAAAGATGACCTGTGAAATATAACCACTAGGCAATAGAGAGAAATTGATCAACAGAGCCATATCAACAGCATAATCAGATGCCTTGATATCAACAAAAGAAACCCATACTAAGAAATACAAAGATATGGCCCAGCAAAAGGAACAAACTGAGAATCCAGATGAGATACAAGATTGAAGACAACTAATAAATGATGTTCACATAAACCTCCTTAATCAATTTAAGTAGATGAAGGAAAATATGACTAAAGAGATAAAGTATATTAATATGAAACTGTGAGAGAATAAAGAACAATTTGAAAGCCTGCAAAAAAGTAACAAAGCTTAAAGGAATGAAAGACACAATGAAGGATAGTGAAAATACACTACAGGCATATAACAGCAGATTTGATGTGTTGGAATAATTAATAAGTGAATTTGAAGACAGAACATTTGAACTTGAAAGGATAGGAGAAATACAGAGAAAAGAATGCAAAAATGTTGACCATGGTCTTAGGGTTGAATAAAAACACAAAATGCAGAAACATATGTGTTATAAGCTTCCTGGAACTAGAATAGAAAGGAAAAGGGATAGAATATTTCAGGAAATACTGATTGAAAATATTCTAACCCTTACAGGAGACATGAATACAAATATTCAAGGACAATGTACTCCAAACAGAATAAATCCAAATAGACCCACTCTGAGATATCTACTATTCAGATGTCAAAGACCAAATATATATAGGGGATTTTGAGAGCACAAGGGGGAAAAAAAAGTATACTTCCAAGATAACCACAATAAGGTTAAGTTATGGTATCTTATCAGAAACCATGGAGGCAAGAAGGCAGTGGTACAATATATTTAAGGTACTGATAGAGAGATAGTACCAGATAAGAAATCTTTATATGGCAAAACTATCATTCAGAAATGAAGACAAATGTAAAGTCTTTACAGACAAACCAAAACAAATTATATTACCAAGAGACCAGATCTACAAGAGATTTTAAAGTGTATGTTAAAGTGTGAAAGGAAAAGACAAGGGCAAGAGCTCTGGAGAAGAGTGTGGAAATGAGGACCATAAAAGAGAAACTGAAATAATTAAAAATACAGACAATAGTAAGTAATGACAACAAAAACAAAGGGATAAATTGAAAGAAGTAAGTAATGCATTTACCATACTAACACTGAACATTAATGGATTGAACTCTCAAATTAAAAGACATAGAGTGATAGAATGGATTTTTTTTTAAAAGCCATCTATTTGTTGTCTATAAGAGATACACCTTAGATGCAAGGACAAAGTCAGGCTGAAAGTGAAAGGTTAGAAGATATTCCACACAAAAAGCAATTTAAAAACTACATAGTGATACTATTATTGGATAAAATATATTTTAAATGCAAAACTCCTATAAGAGATGAAGAAGGTTGCAATAAATAAAAGGGACAGTTCACCAAGAGGAAATAACACTAATAAATATATATGCACCTTAAAAGGTGCCCAAAAATACATGAGGTACACCCTGGTAAAACTGAAGGGAGGAATAAATGATGCCACAATAATAGCTGGAGGTTTCAACAGTCCACTCTTAGCATTAGATAGAACATCTGGACAGAGCATAAATAAGAAAACTGAGAGCTTCAATGATATGAGAAATGAACTAGATGAAATAGATGTATAGAGAGACAGCATTACACCCACCCCACCCCAAAGAGCAGAATTTATATTCTTTTCAAGTGCTTATGGATCTTTCTCCAGTTTAGACCATATGCTGGGAGATAGGTGAGATCTCAATAAATTTAAAAACATTGAAATTATACTAAACACTTTCTCTGATCATAATGGAATAAACTTAGAAATGGTCAAAAAAGGGAATTTTCACAAATATATGCAGATCAAACAAGACATTCTTATTAATCAGCGGATTAAAGAAGAAATTGAAAGAGACATCATTCAATACCTCAAAAAAAATGAAAACAAAAACACAACAAAACTTATGGAATTAAGCAAAGGCAGTGCTGAGAGGGGAATTTATAGCCCTCGATGCTTCCATTAAAAAGAAGAAAGAGCTAAAATCAAAGACCTAACTGCACATATGGAGGAACAAGAAAAAGAACAGTGAACCAATCAGAAAGTAAGCAGAAAAAAAGATATTATAAAGGTTATGGAAGAAATAAATGAAATGGAGAATAAATAAAATAGAGAAACAAAACAGAACAAAAACTTGGCTTTTTGAGAAAATCAACAAAACTGATAAACCCTTAAATAGATAAACAAAGAAAAAAGAGAATATTCAAATAAAATCAGAAATGAGTAGAGTGTCATTACCACTGATCCCATGAAATAAAAGACATCATAAGTGGCTATTCTGAACAAATGTGCTGCAACAAACTAGAAAACATTGATCAAATGGGTAAATTTCTGGAAAGACACGAAAAAGTCATACTGATGCTCAACAAGCCAATGACAATTAGAGATTTAAACAGTCATCAAAAATCTCCACAAAATGAAAATTCCAGGACCAGGGGGTTTGGCCGTTGACTCCATCTAGCTACTTCCTGCTGTCAAAGGACAGTGAGGGGTTCCCTTCCATCCTACTCACTGGGTTTTTTTTTTATAATAATTTTTTGAAAAAAGATACTTATATATATAAATGTTACACAAAAAACATAGGGATTCCCATATGCCCCACTCCCCACACTTCCCACACCCTCCCACATAAGCACCCTTCATTAGCATGACACATTCATTGCAATTGATAAACGCATCCTGAGACTTTGCCATTAAGCATTAACCATAGTTCATATTGTAGTCTACACTCTCTCCCACACAGTTCTGCATGTTATGTGATGATATAAAATGACCTATATCTGTCATTGCAGTGTCATTCAGGATGATTCCCAAGTCCTGAAAAAGCCCCCATGTTACAATTATTTTTCCCTCTCCCTCTCCCTGCCCCCAGAGCCTTCAGTGGCCACTGGCTCCACATCAATAATGAAATTTCTTCCATTGCTAGGATCACACTATGTTTATAGAGGAATACCAGTAAGTCTACTGTAGTCCATAGTTTTTTCCCCAATCCTGAGGATTCTGGGATGGTGATGTCCACTCCACCTCTAATTGAGAGGGTCTTATATTCCATGGGGAAGATGGATAGGACTATCTTGCTGGCAGTTGCAGACTCTCTGTGTTCCTTGGGATCATCATTGTCCATCATCATCTCCTTTTTAGTTGTCCTGGGTGAGTCCAATGAGCTGTAGAGTAGGTATTGCAACTCTGAGGAGGTTGGCATTGGTGTTCACACAGCAGAAAGATGCTGCTCACATGTTCTGAGTTGTTGATTGCACAATTTGGTTATGAGTTAGACAAGGAGCTCTAAGAGACAAGTATCAAAGAGAAGAAGCAGCAATAATATCAGTAATGGTGTTATAAGGGGTAAAAGCATTGATTTCAGGGGTGAGGAGAAATAAGAAAGAAATGAGGATAGATATGATTGATTTCTGTAGCTGTTATTTCACACTCTCTGGATGACTTTTATGTTTTTTCTCAAATTTTGGGATTTTCTTCTACTTGTCCCATTCTTTAAATATAGAAGCAACAGATTTTATTTATGATTGCACAGGTGCCTCCTGAAACAGCAATGATGATATCCAATACCTTACTATTTTGTATGATAACTGAGGGTAAGCTATTAATTTCTAGTTGTTGAATGTTTATGGCCTGTATGGTTGTATTCCAGGATAACTTTAATTGAAGGGAGATATATAGGATTGCTCTTTTTAACATTGTAATACCTGAAAATCAGAACAGACTGCAGAAAATTGTGTATCCTATGCCAGGTTTTTCTAGGATTGGATTTTCATGGGTGCAATATCCAAATTCTGGGTTTCCTAAGAAGTGTCTCTTTTTTTGTTCACTTGGTTGTGGAGCCTGAAGGAGGTGTCAAGAAAAGAAACAGGGTGAGGTATTTGTCCAGAGGAGGCCATATTCTGGGGTTTCAGGATTGTGGCATTTGGGATGATAAAGACTATTGTGTAACTTTCTGTCCATACTTCAGGAAGTATCAGATAGGCCATGTTACCACACAGAAAATAGAAACTCGTGCCAGCCAGTGTTAAAGATGTCAAGGGTTTGGAGGGAATGAAATAAGAATGTGGGCAGTTGGGGAAACTGAATATTTGGGTTCTGTCATAAACTGCATTAATACATAAGGATGAGTAGTGGAGTTTGGAAGTATCAGATGTTATTTTGGTTTGACAGAGGATATTTCAAAAGAGAAAGGTAAAGAAGTTTTTGGGTTTTTTTCCTAGGTTTTAATCTGGTTAGGTTTTATACTTGTTCAGATTGTATTCCTAAGCTAAATAGTTTGGTACATTTCGTAGTAGGCCTGCCACATGGAGCTTGTTGATAGTGGGTTTTGGTCTTGTTGGTCACTAATGGAAAGGGGATATTGAGGAATGTTTGTGAAAGAGAAGGGTTTCTTTAAGCTTATTCTAACAGGGGTGTGGTGTGTTGTGACTGAAAGGGAACTAGTATCCCAGACCTGTGGATGTACTTCTGTCTGCAATACGGGAAGGATATCAGAAGCAAGTGGCGATGGTATGTGTATGGTGGACAAAAGGATACAGAAGTTGGTTTGAGAGGATGGGAGAGTAAAGGAGATGGAGGAGTGGAGTTTGGGCAATATGTCATGGCCTAGAAGAGGTGAAGGGCAAATAGGGATTACAAGGAGCTTATGAAAAAATGTCAAACTTTCTAATGAGCATACAACTGATTAGGTGATTAAAGGAGAAGAGGGAATGTTGTTAACCCCCACAATTGAGACTGAGGAAGTATATAAAGGTTTTAAATATTTTAGGAGGACTGAATATGTGGCCTTTGTGTTAATTAAAAAGGAGATTGGCTTACCTCCAAACTTCATGCTAACCCTTGGTTTGGACTTACTGATGGAGATGTGGGGTTGTTTTGAACCAGGGACCCGTCATTTGTCTGTTGTTACCCTGAGGAGGTCTGGAAAGGATTCCAGCTCCAGGTCGATAGGATGTGCTGGAAGAACTTTCCTGGAAACAGAGTTTTCAGGACAGTTCGACTTCCAATGATCTTTAGGACAACATACCATGCAAGGCTCCAGTGGAAGCCTGGGATCAAGGCAGGAGCATGTTTAGTGCCCTTCCTTTCTGTATTTAAAACAGCATCCTGGAGGTGGCTGAAGAGAATAAGGGAGATTAATTTTCCAAGAATCAGACCCGAGGGCAGCAGCTAGGAGGAAGGCTTTAGCCTGATCTCATTTGTGGTTTTCTAATTTGGCTTCCTCTTCTCTGTTGTTAAAGACCTTAAAAGCTGTTTTAATCAGGTCTTTCTGAGGGGTTTGAAGGCTATCCTCTAATTTTTGAAATTTCTTCCTGATATCTGGATAGGATTGAGTGATAAAGTGGGTATGTAGGTATAGTCACCCAGATTCTGATTCAGGGTCCAAGTTAGCGTAATTGAGGAGAGACTCTTTTAGTCTATTTATAAAAGTGCCTGGATTTTCATCATGTTTCTGTGAAATTTCTTTAATCTTATCAAAATTAACTGCCATAAAGTCAGCCTCTTTCATGACTTCTATTATACAGGTTAAAAATTGGGCCATGTGGGGAAGAGGGGAAGACTCTGGCTCATAGTCTCAGAGTGGATTAGTGGTTGGAACTGCAGTGGGGCCTGATGGGTATTTATTGGGGTTTTGAATGTGCATGGAATCAGCAAAAGAGGTAGCAGCTCCTCAAATGCAATTTTTCTCTTCAGGTGTAGTTGAAGAGGTAAGGATAACATATGTCTTCTGAAATGTGAGATCATAAGAGTGGGTGAGGTGTTGGAATGCTTTGATGTATGTGACAGGATTTTCAGAGAATGAGCCTAACTAGTTTTTTATCTGACAAATCTAAGAGTGAGAAAGGAACATGCATTCTGACTATCCCTTCAGCTCCTGCTACTTCTCGGAGGAGTAGGAGAGGAGCTGGCATCTGTGTGGAGTCAGGAGCCTGTGTCCTGGTAGCGGTGGAGGGCTGTGGCACAGAAGGAGCAGGAGTTAGTCCCTGCAAGTAGGTATGAGGGAGAAGAAGGGAGGGGTAGAAGACAGTGGTGATGAAGAGGGGAAGGAAGAAGGAGTGGAGGGTGAGTCCAGCGATAATGCCACCGGATTATATGGAGGAGGTGCAGGAGGCGCATGATCTAAAGGATCAAAGTCAGAGTATTCAGAAGCTTTAAGGGATTGAAATGATGAGGAGGTAGATTTCTAAGGAGGTTTTTGGTGCAAAAGAAGAATTTGGTAGGAAGAACAGGATTGGCAGAGGGAGGGAAGGAAGGAAAAGGATTGCCTGAATATAAGAGATCTCTGACTATCTGCCATTGTGCTAGATAAAGTTCTCTAAGTTTCAGAGAACTTAGAAATCAAAAGTGCTGTTTTCCAGCCACTGACTTTCATTGTTCAATTTGTATCGCAGCCCACAGAGGTTGAGTAGAAAATGAGCTTTTTAGGTCTGATGTCTTCTTCCAGGAATAGAGTTTTAAGGTTATGAAGGAGACAGCCTAGAGGTGTGTTTATTTTGGAGGGACCAAATTTGAATTCCCCATTTTAGGTTGATTGGGTGAGAGTAAGGATGTCTAGGACAAGGGAGATTCTGAGTGAGACAGGCCTCCCTGAATCAGTCAGAAATCTCTCCAAGGAAACAAGAAACCATGATTGGAGCCAAGGGTTTTCTTCCCACAAGGTTGCAGGCTTTTCCCCTGCCATGGTCCTTGGGAACAGTGAGGATCACTGACCTAGCACTAGGATTTTCAGCAGGTTGTCCTAAACTAGGGAAAATGAGAGAGAGAGAGAGAGCAGGGTCCTCTGGCAGAGAAATCCTTAACTCAACCAGCTGAGATTCGATGTCTGTTGTTAGATGGGCATTTAGCGTGGCAAGAGGAGATTCCTCACCAACCAATCATTCTCAATGTGACTCCAGTCCAGGATTTTGACATCAAATGTTGGAGAAAATTGGCATTCACTGGGATGTAGAGATTGATGATTGCAAGTGGAGTTTATTGGGAAGCTCTCCCAATGGAGGGGGTCTGAAGAGTAGACTTCAGCCCACCCCTGGCAGAGGCAGTCATGAATTTATACAGTACATCTAGAGGAGTGAAAATTCTTAATCAGTGGGAAGGGGTTGGGTCTTGGGTAATACCTGAGGGCCAATAAGGGACTGTAGAGGTGAATTTTTTTCTTGTATGGCTAGGGGGTGGTGGGCTAGGGGTAGTGAATTCTAAAGATGCTGGAGGCATTGGTGGTGCTATGTGGTTTCTTTGTCTATTCTTGTGAGAAAATGAGCTGTACCTGAGCATGTATGCTATGGCTTATTCAACCAATCACGTAGGCTCTGGATGGGCTGCTCTATGTTACAGGAATGCAAGTTACTGTTTGTTAACCATGGTAAACCTTGTGATCAGTTAATCATTATAAACCTTGTAAGGGAGAAACCTCAAACACATTTATGGATTCAATGCAATCTCAATCAAACTTCCAAAAAGCCTTGTTTGCAAAAATGGAAAAGTCAATCATCAAATTAATATGGAAGAGCAAGGGAAGCAGAATAGACAGAACCATCTTGGGAAAGAAGAATGAAGTGATATGACTTACAATTTCCAATCTTAAAACTTATTACATACCCACAGTCATGAAACCAGCATGGTATTGACACAAAGACAGACATGTAGAACTATGTAATTGAATTAAGATTTCAGAAATAAACCCTCAAATCTAACTTGTTTTTGCCACACTTGTCAAGACCACTCAGTTGGAAAAGAATAGTCTTTTCCACAAATACTGTTGGGAAAATTGGATGTCCATATATAAAGAATGATGGTGGACTCCTAATTCACAACCTATACAAAATCAAATCTGAAATTGATCAAAGACCTAAATATAAAAAGAGAACGATAAAGCTGTAAAAGAAAATTTAGAGAAGCTTCTTAGGACCTAGTTTTAGGCAATGGTTTTTTAGACATTACACTCAAAGTCTGAGCAACAAAAGAAAAAGCAGATAAATGGGACCTCATCACTATTAAAAACTACTGTGTATCAAAGGACTTTATCATTAGAGTTGGAAGAAAATTTACCTAATAGAAGAATATATTTGGAAACTACATACTGATAAGGAATAAATATACAGAATATATAAAGTAATATTTTAACTCAACAAAAAGACAAAAAACCCAATTAAAAAATGGGCAAAAGAATTGTAAAGACATCTCTACAAAGAAGATCATCCCCAAATCCTCAAGATTAAGGAATGAGAAAACATAGGACAATGGAACCATGGAAAAAAGTATATCTTATTATTGTAGTAAGAGAAAACTTGTAATATTGATATAAAGATAGTGGTTACCAGAGGTTCTGAGGGGCGGGTGAGGGAAGAATAGGTAGAACATTGGGCATTTTTAGATCATTGAAATTGTTCTTCATGATATTGCAAAGACAGATACAGGTTATTATACATTTTTTCAAAACTTAATATTGTAATTGTGAAGTGTAAACCATAATGTAAATGTTTACATATTGCCTCATCAATAGTAACAAATATATCACACTAATGTAAGATCTTAATAATAAGGGAAAATATGGGATGGGAGGGGTGGGGTATATGGAAATCCCCTATATTTTAATGTAACTTTCATGTAATCTAAAATTTCTTTAAAAATAAAGGCAAATATATTTTTAAAAAGATGATACACAAATGGCCAAATAGCACATGAAAAGCTTTTCAACATCATTAGCCATTAAGGAAATGCAAATCAAAACCACATGAGGTAATTTTTCACATCCATTAGAATGGTTACTTTTTTAAAAATGGAAAATTACAAATTTTGGAGAGGAAGTGAAGAAATAGGTACACATTTATTTTTGGTGGGAATATAAAATGGTATAGCTGCTAAGGAAGACAATTTGGCAGTTCTTCAAAAAGTTAAGTATAGCATTACTATACGACCCAGGAATCACAAATACAGGCATAGAACCAAAGAGAAGAGATGGCACGTGCTCGAGGAGATATTTGCACTCCAATGTTCATAGTGACATTATACACAATTGCCAAAACATGGAAGAAGCCCAAGTATTCATCAACCAATGAATGAAAAAGCAAAATGTAGTATGTATGAACAAAATAATATTATTCAGCCATAAAAAGGAATAAGGTTCTCATAGTATACAACAAGATAAGTGAAACTAAAATCCATCATGTTGAATGAAATAAGCAAAACCCAAAAGGGCAAATATTTTATGAACTCACTTCATAATATAATAATATATAAATAAGCAAATTCATGAAATCAGAAACTACAATAAAGGTTGCCAGGAGCCATTATGCTGGTAGAGAATCATGTGTTAATGCTTAAATTATACAGATTTTCTTTTTAGGGTTATGGAAATTTTTGTTAATGGATGGCGATGACTGCAACACAACATCATTTATGTATTTAATAACACTGAATATATTTAAATTTTTAAAAGGGAAAATTTTAGTTAGTATATATGTTATTAGAAAATCATTTTTAAAAAGGAAACAACATAGAAACTGTACAACATAAAAAGAGTACCCTATTTTAACCATTGAATATAGTTAACAGTGTAATTATAATAATATTAGTTCATCACTTTTAACAAATATATCACTAATATAAGGTGTTAGTAGAGGGGTATATGACTACTCTATTTTCTACATGATTTTTCTGTAAATGTACAAGTTTTCTAATAAAATACATATTCTAATGACACATTAAACCATCAGAAATGACAATATCGTGAAATGATGTGATTTGAATGTGTCCTATTGTTCTTCTTAAAGGATGTAATTAAGAGTTCAGGGACAATGATGGGCAGGAAATGATCATCCATGTTTACCAATGTCTCACAACTACATTCAAATCCATTATGCTAGGATACTTTTAGCAACATATTATGGGAAAAATATATATCTTTATGTATCATTCTCCAAAATTTGAACTGTCATAATTTTCCTAAGCTAGGTTGACTATATTTTTTTGAGTAGATTAATTGAATAACACAAATCAACATTTTTCAACAAATAATGATGCCATTTCAAGTATGATTGAACTAAATGTGTCTATGAAAGACCAAAATATCACTTCTAGAAAATTTAGACAGTGAATTCGTGTTTGCAATGAAATGAAAATAATATTTGACATGTAGATTTCATTGAATTAGCCAGGTTGCAGCATTTCTGAGAAGAAAGAGTGGTGAGAAATCAGAGGAATACCTGAAATCAGCATTCCCCTTTGCATAATTAAGTGTAGCCAATATAAAGTGCCAGAGATCACTGTGTTGTTTGCAGCAGAGTGCATGCTTGGGCAAAAGCAGACATGTTAATCCTGAAACCCCAATTTTATTCCCAAACCTTCTAAAATTTTCAATTGTTCAGAATCTTCACACCCTCACAAAATGACCAAACCTTGAAAATCCCAGTCAGCTTTCCAATTCTAAATAATTTCCTAGTTTCTGCCCTGTAGGTGACTTGCTAATTTTCTTAGCAGAGAATATTTTACTCCAAAAATGAAGACCAAATCTTGTGTCTTTCACTAGGATTATTATCATTTCCTTATTTTCATGTCTTTAGAATTAGTAGCAGTTTCCTTAAAAAGCATTTACACTTCCTGTCAAAGAACACCTCCCTAGAACCTTCTATAGTGATCCTGTGACATCCTTGTTCCTGAGGCTGTAGATGAGTGGGTTGAGCATAGGAGTGAGAATGGTGTAGTAGCCTTGTCCTGCTCAGGAGTGTGGTAAGAGTGAGGCAGCACATAAGTATATATGGCGACTCCATAGAAAAGGCAGACAACTACCATGTGTGAGGAACCATTGGCCACTAACTTCCATATTCCATCGAACTCATTCGTTCTGTAAACAGTGTTGCCAATCCTAGTGTAAGAGGCAGAAATGACAGAGCAAGGGATGAGAAGCATCATAATGCAGCAGATATACATGGTCATTTCATATGCTTATATATCTTTACAGTAGAGCTCCAGAGGACTGGGACCTCACAGCAAAAGTGGTTGATTTCTGAAAAGCATGGAAAGGGAAATGAATAATGACTGTGGGATGGGGAGCAAGAAACCATCTATGGACATTCCCATCTGGCTGGCACCACTATCAACATGCAGACCTTGCAGCTCATGAGGATACAGTGTTGTAGAAGTTTGCAGATGGTCATGTAGCAGTCATAGGACATGTGTCTTAGGAGGAAGAACTCAGCCCCTGTCAAGGCCAAGCAGGGGAATTTCTGGAAAGTGAACACTTCAAAGGATTTAGCCCTTTGGCCAACCCACTGGTTGACCAGCATCTTAGGCACAATGGTAGAAATGTCCAGGACATCAGTGAGGCAAAACTGGCGAGCAGGAAATACATGGGGAACTAAGACCCCTCTAAATTAGAAACAGAGTGGCCATCACCATTCCAAAATCCTCAGGATTTGGGAATGAACAATGGACTAAATCAGATTTATTATTATTCTATTATAGACATTATTATTCTAACAATGGAAGAACTTTTATCATTGATAAAAGGCAGTGGCCACCAGAGGTTCTGAGGGGAGAGAGAGGGAAGAATAGATGTAATACGGGGGCATTTTTGGGACATTGGAGCTGTCCTTACGACATGGCAATGATGGATACAGGCCATTATACATTTTGTCAAAACCTATAAAATCATGTGGGGCAGAGTGTAAATTATAATTTGAAGTATACTCCACAGTTAGTAACAATGCTTCAATGAGTTTTTATCAATTGTAACAAATGTACCAAGCTAATGAAGGATGTTGTTAATGTGGGAAAATGTGGGATGGGAGAGGGTGGGGCATATGAGAATCCCCTATATTTTTTCTGTAACATTTATGTAATCTAAAGTTTCTTTGAAAATATAAAATATGTATATATATATATATATATATATATATATACACACATATAAAACACTGAAAGGGCCTAG